>PVIH01012628.1:0-62594 GCA_004025045.1 Sigmodon hispidus | reverse complement strand
AGTCCTGGTCACCTGGCTCCCTGCTATCCGATTGTCTCTTAGCAACCCTGCATTATCTGTCTGGTCGCAGCCTTGAGTTTATGAGGGAAGGGATGTGGGAGCCCGGGTATGTCTGGGCAGGCCAGGACAAATTTTATCTACTAAACCGAATGTCTAAACTAAATGTCTGGATCCAGCCCTACAATCTAGAGTCCTTCATCCCAAGACATACAAAACTAACATTTGCTAATAAAAAGTTATAAGGAAATGTGCTTTAAGACAAATTTTTGTTACACATATTGAAGAAAAAGCAATTCATATACTGAGAATATGCAACCAATGCAATCCAAAAATATACTAGTTTGATACTTTCCTTTTATGGGATGAATGTGAGAAAATACTAGAAATCTTGCTGAAAATGGAGAGATGGCTCATCAGTGAAGAACACTGACTTCCAGTTGACTTGGGTTCAAGTTCTAACACCCATATTGTGGTTTGTAACCATCTGTAACTCCAGCTCCAGGGGATCTGACACCCTCTGGCATCAATGGGCATACACACAGTGGTGCCCAGATATACATGCAGGCAAAACACCCATATAATAAAAACAAAATTAAACTTATAAAAACTAATCTCTTCTCTATTGTTGAACACCATATTTCCTTTTTTAATTGAACATGACTCTTCTCATATCATATATCCAAGCCAGTTTGCCTTCCCTCTCCTCTTCTTTCAGCTCCCCCTACACCTTATCTCTCCCTTAGATCTTCTTCTTTACCATTTCCTCTTTAGAAAAAAAAAGCAGGCCTCCAAGAGAGAACAGACAAACAAGACAAAAAAAGATAGTCAGACAAGGGAAAGCCGTCAGATTGAGACTGGACAAGGCAACCCAATAGGAGGAAAAGAGTCCCAGGAGCAGGTAAAGAAGTCAGAGATACACCAGCTTTCACTGCGAACAGTCCCACAAAACAGCAAGTACCAGCCATAACATATATGCAGAGGACTCTGAGCAGTCCCACCCAGGCCTGGCACTTGCCACTTGTATGAGCCAGTGTGAGTCCTTCTTAGGTGATTTGATGGGCCATGTTCTCCAGGTGTCTCCCATCCCTCAGATTTCTACAGTCTTTTCTATCCCTCTTCCGTGGGGTTTCCGGATCTCCAAAGGAAGGGACCTGATAAAGACCTCCAATGCAGACTCTTTCCATATAATGTCTGGTTGTGGGTCTCTGAATCCTCTACCTTCTGTTTCCAGAGGAAGCCTCTCTGATGACAACTGAAAAGGGGACTGATCTCCTTGAGCCAAAGAAACTAGAACATAGCAGTGAAGGCTCCATGTGGGCACCAGCTTAACCTGTCTGTGTTCAATGAGCTGTGTGGATGCTGTCCTCTGCCATAAGACCCACTGACAGTTTTCAAAGGATGACCTTCTGTTTTAGCATAAGCTGAATGGAGCACAGCCTCACCACTGGAAGCCTTGCCTGGCTATGAAAGGTGGCCCATTCAGAGGTGGCCCATTCAGAGGTTGCCCATCATCCTCCATTATTAGGAGTTCTCATTGGGATCACCTTCCTAAATTCCTAGAAGTTCCTTTGCATTGGGTTTCCATCCCCCTTCTACTCCCCAGTTCCTGCTGTCTCCCCCCTCACTCTCCCTCCCTCCTTCCCCTTCCCATCTTGTCTCTTCCAGTCTCATCCCTACCTGTTCACGGTCCACCAGAAAGATGTATTTTATTTCTCCTTCCCAGGGAGATCCATGCATCCACGCTATCTCCCTCATATAAATGGATATATAACCAGTATTTGTCTGTCTGAGTCTGGTTTGCCTCACTCAGGATGACTTTTTTCTACTTGTATCCATTTTTGAACAGCTGAGTAATAATCCGTTGTAAACACAATATTTCTATAAGAGCATAAAACTCTGAAACTGTGTTTGTGCAGTAAAAACATTGCCGTTCATAACACACAATGGCCTCGAGTCTGAGCTACGGTGTTTCAGACAGTGTTTGATGACACTGCTTGGCTTGCTGACACCCACAATGCAAAGGGTACGTGTTGTATGTTGAAAGATAAGGTTTCTTGGAGATCTGTGAGGCAATGCAGGCTAACACAGCCAGAAACACCTCAGATTCATTATGCATTTGCTTTTGCATTAATCAAGCCTTTTACTGTTAACACATCCATTCCACATCCAGTTAGGGTTGTGGGTCACAGTTCCAGAAATGGTGATGTCCAATGTTGTTAATTAGCTCATTTATGGGCACAGCAATCCAATTCAGAAAACACTTTCACTAGACCCATTTTATAACAGAAAAATTGAGAATCAGAGAAGCTAAGGAGCTTGCTCAAAGGGACCTAACTGAGTGGCAGAGAGACTGGAGCACTGGCAGTCTCCATAGTACCCGTTCTCTTGAGCTGTGGTTATCATAAAAAGGGATGAATTCAGGCAGCAGGGCAGAAGACAACATCCAGGAATAGGAAAGCTGCAGCCTTCAAGGAGACCCATCAGTGCCCTCCTTTGGATTTCTAGCTGCTTGTACTGGGATCTAATATGGCCAGAAATGGACAGGGAACGACACTTGGGCAGCTCTACAGCCCAGAGTCTCCACAGTATAGACAGTGATTGCCTCACCTCTTAACTGCATGTTGCTAAAAGGAATTTTTGCAATCATGCAACATTAAACTTAGTTTATGTGCTTTTATTTATATATTGAAATTGCAAATTGTACACGTGCTACCTCATTAATATGGGTCATAAAATATTCACAAAAGAGGAAATTATTCTTTTAACAACAACAACAACAACAACAACAGAAACCCATCCACCATAAATTCACTTAAAACAGCACTCACTTACCCTAAAGCTGGAAAAGTGGCTTATGGGATATCTTGATATAGTGATCTGAAACAATGAGCCTGGGTCTTCATTGTTTCAGATCACTTTTCTGCAAAAAGTGATTCCATGAGAAAAGATGCAAAGAAAGACCCTTGATGTATTATATCATCTTAAAACTATACAATAAGTTAAAAAAGAAAAAAAAAGTTCTTTTTCAAAGCCTACAGGAGTACTCCAAGAAAAAGGTCACCCAACAAGAAAAATTCTCTCTAGAATAATTTTTTAAATGCCAGAAACAAAGCCAAAGTGTTGATATGTTCTTTTCTTTAACATTTCCCATAGCACCTCCACAGCCAGTATATAAAATGGGGCATCAAAGTTCAGATAATCTAAGCAGCTCCTGGTGACAGAACATGTCTCATTTGAAACCAAAAAACAAATTATTTTTTATGATGAGAGAGAGAGTTAAACACACTTCAGAGAGAGGGAGAGAGAGAGAGACAGAGAGAGTTAAAAACACTTCAGTGATCCTGGCAGCCCAGAGCCCCCGGAAGCACTTTTTATTCTATCAGTCTTTTGCTACATCTCAAAATGAATTTTAACATGAGGAGGCAGCAATGGGCAGAGCAGTGCAAACACGGAATCTTGAGAGTTCCCCAAAAGTCCGATTCCCATCAATCATGTCCCCGTGTCCCGCAACCCGCCTGGGAAAGATTAGATTTTCAAGTTCTATTTTCATGGGCATTCTTTGAGCTGTCCTAGAGGCACAGAAAAGGTTATTTCTCACTGGAGCCACACACCCAGAATGCAAGTGCCCTTCTACACAGATCTCAGCCTGGCAGGGGGAGGGGCGAGCTTGTAAAATGAAGCTCCTGACTTGCACACTAGGGAACAGTCTAAGGAGCTGGTAAGGTGAATAGAGGTCAAGTAGCAACCAAGATCATCTTTCTGCCTCAGGAACCTCCAGCTTGGAGGGGGGATCACAGTCTCTCTCTGTTGTTAAAGCCTCTGCTCATTGTCCAGGTGAGAGGTTTGGCAAAAGAGCATGACCTAAGAAATAAATAATACCTCAGAAAAATCTATAGTGATTGTGAGCACTAGTAGTTTTAAACTCACTTTATTTTTTTATTTTTTTTAAAGTATTTCTGTATTTATTATGTATATAGTGTTCTGCCTACATGCCAGAAGAGGGCACCAGATGTCATTGTAGATGGTTGTGAGCCACCATGTGGTTGCTGGGAATTGAACTCAGGTCCTCTGGAAGAACAGCTGAGCCATCTCTCCAGCCACACTCACTTTGTTTTTAAATATAATACTCTTATTGGTTATTTAAGAATTTCACACATGCATATAATGTGTAGTCACCCTCAAGTCCTCCCTATAACTCCTCCCAGACCCGTCCCTACTTACGTTTAATATCTACTACCATCTGAAATGCTCCAAAGTGACTCTTTCTCTAGGTACCTTCCTGGGAATTTTTCCTGCGGTAGAAATGGGTAAATGTCTGCCACAGCCTTTTAAAACCTTCTACCCTGAAATTACTGCAACCCTGTTCTGTGGCTGCAGGGACTGGAATCATAAATGTCTTCTCAAGTGACAGCATACCATAATAGGTTTTCAAGGACATTTTGTTCCTATTCCTGGGTACTCCCGCATCACCTATCCAGTATGTCCTTGTTTCCCATCTGAACTTTCAGGAATTCATTACAACTCCATGGATCTCTCTCCCTCCCCCTCCCCCCTCTCTCTGCAGGGAGGGGGTACAATGCGCATTAAGACATGCATACATGTGTGTGCTAAGACCACAGTCAACCTTGAGTGTCATTCTTCAGGAGCCACCAACTTTATTCTTTGAGGCAAATTCTCCTGCACGGACATGGACTTGCTGATCTTGCTCACAAGCAGACCTTAGGAATCTGCCTTTCTCTGTGCCCAGCACTGAGATCAGCATCATGCCCCAGATCTCCTGGTTCTTCATGTAGATAATGGAGGCTGAACTTGGATCCTTACGCTTGTCCGACACATTCTCTACCCACTTACCTATCCCCTTTCTATCTGTGATGATCAAGCCTTCATAGGGTTGCCATGTTCAAGATCAAGAGCATTTTAAAATCTCTCTTGCAGAGGAGCCCTCTGTTCATGGAGGCAAATGTCAATGCAGAAAAGGCAAGTGAGTCACTTGGGAGAAGGCTGCTTCTAGGTGAAACAAATCAAAGCTCTGAAAGACCACAAACCTGCACTTTGGACTATGGCTTTGAATGCTGGAAAGGGCAAGGGCTTTCAAAGAATACTTTTCCTCATCTAGAGTGCAGCTGCCCTGTGATGTTTTAGCCAGCCACTCATGCAGCCTCTCCCTGCCTCAGCCGCTGGATCCCAGAAATTGCTTTTGATCATCAGTTTCCATGAGGTCAGCGAGCAAACTCACCTGCGTGAGTTTGTTATGCAGGCATGGCATGGCATTAAACAATAAAGGCTTCCTGGAAAACCACCTGGAGGGGTTCCAGATGGTATATGTGTGTGTGTGTGTGTGTGTGTGTGTGTGTGTGTGTGTGTGTGTGTACATACATACAAGTTCACAGAGAAAGATTGTATGCCCATATATCTACACATACTATCTGGAAATCATACATTTCCCAAAGAATCATTTTGAAATTAATTTTATGTCAGAGGAAAGAGTTATATAGATCCACACAGGAAGCCTTCACAAGTGTTTTTAATTTCTCTCACAGAAAAATAAATTTATTTCAGATTATAATGTATTTATCTATTCCTTTTCCATAGATGTGATACAAAAAGAAGAATCTAAAATAGAGGTAAACCCAATAGAAGAAAAATATTAAAGTAATTTTTTGTTGGTGGTTTCATAATCGAAGCTGTCTCATCACTTTAAAACAAACATTATTTTCATTGTGGGAGAATGAAAATAGCATCTGGTGAGACCCAACACCCTGTGATATTCATTTTCCCAGATAAATTACACACAAATCATTCATAAAGATGAGAAGAGGCATCTCACTGTGTCACAGCCAAAGAGCCCAGTTGTCCCTGTGTTGTGCACTGATACAGAGACAGGGTGGCCCGAGTTCATTGCTTTCATTTCCCTGTGTCTCTCTTCTGACTTCACTTCTTTTTTTCCTTCTCACTTTCAGGAATTCATAATCCTGAACTTATTTTCCACAAACATGCTGGGAAATTATATCTTTTTTTTTCCTCTTCTTTTGGTTTTTGGTTTTTGTTTTTATTTTTCCGTATTTTTTAAGATTATCTATTTATTATGTATACAGTAGAGGGTAACAGATGTCATTATGGATGGTTGTGAGCCACCATGTGGTTGCTGGGAATTGAACTCAGGACCTCTGGAAGAGCAGTCAGTGCTCTTAACCTCTGAGCCATCTCTCCAGCCCTTGTTTTTATTTTTCCAAGACAGGATCATACTATGCAGCTCTGGATGTCCTGGAACTCACTCTGTAGACCAGGATGGCCTCACTCATGGAGACCCACTTGCTTCTGCCTTTCAGGAGCTGGGTCAAAGGTGTGTGTCACTATAGCAGGTTCCATTATATCTTGATTTATTTTAGATGAATCCTTCTTTAATGATTCTTAGAAATACATCCACATGATATTTTGTCTGTGAGGAGAGAAGTGGGTGAAATAACTATAAAAAATGTGAGTGTGTGTAAATTGATTTGTGATGTCATTAATTATTGTTCACCAAGAAATATGCATCAGGAGCTAGAGAGATAGCTCAATAGTGAAGAGCACTGGCTGCTCCTCTTGAAGACCCAGGTTCGATTCCCAGCCCTTACATGGTGGCTCGGAATGGTCTGTACTCACATCTAGTCTTAGGGGACCCGACACCCTCCTCTGACCTCCACAAGCACTGCACACATGCACAAACATACATACAGGTAAAACACCTATACAAGTAACATAAAAATAAACCACAAAAAAGGAAGTATACATCAAGTACCGAGTATGAACTAGGATCTTTCTTGGGCTATGAAGACACAAGCTGAATGAAATCCTGTGTCTTAACTCAGAGAGCCTCTAGTCTTTAGCAGATGTATATAATATTGTAGTTTAATGTGAGAAAAGCCTTTGGCTAAATTACATTTTTAATTCATTTCAAGCAAGAATAACCAATATGAAATAGAGTTAGCAGGATCATCTACAGTCGGAAAGAAAGGCCAGCACTGGGATGTGCAGCCTCAGTCTGAGGACGATGCCTGGCAGGCAGAACCTAGCATCCTCAGGCCTGTCCTCTTCTCGCAGCCCTGCCTTCATAAGTAGCTTTCAGGAGATACCATTTTTACAAAAGGCCCAAAGCCTGGTGAAAGCTCTGATAACTTCAGTGAGCTATGAAGAGCCTCTTGAGTGGAGTGCTTACAGAACAAAATATGTCTATTCAAGAGAACAGGTCCAGAGAATTTCCCCAACCGTGTAGCCACCATAACAGTACACTTGAGTTCATTTCCCATGCAGAAGTGAGGTTGCCACTGTGATTGTCTTTGTGAGGCTGCCTAGATAGGTGAGGCAGGTCCCCCAGAAGTGTCAGACAGTTTGTAGATAGTTTGTATTTGTTGGAAGACAGACCAAATCCAAATACATAATCCATGACATCAGCAAAAACAGAGACATGATAAGGAAAGTAATGAGTGTTCTGGTTAATTCATATTGTCAGCATTCTGAAATTCATGGAAACAATCAACTGGGCACATCTACAGGAGATTGTCTAACTTAGGTTAGCGACGATCTACCCTAAACCTGGGCAATACCAGGCCATGGGCTGGGGTCTGGGCTGGATACAAAGGAAGAAGGAAGCTGAGCCCAGGCATCGATTATTCCCTGACATATCTCCCGAGATAGACACACTGACTCATGACTTCCGGTTCCTACCACAGCAACTTCCCCACATTGACGAGCTGTGTCCCTTAAGTTGCTTTTGTCCAGTTGTTTTGTTACAGCAGTCAGATGAATACACTGGGCAACAACTCTCTTTGCCTCAGGCAGATCAGCTAAGAAGGAGAAATACCAAGTGTTCTGTGACAAGCTTACAGCAGTAGTGCTCAACCTTGGGGTTGAATGACCTTTCACAGGGGTCAACTAAGGCCCTCTGCATATCAGATATTTACATTACAAATCACAACAGTAGCAAAATTACAGTTATGAAGTATCAACAAAAATAATTTTATGGTTGGGGCTTACCATGGCATGAGGAACTATATTAAAGGGTCCCAACATTAGGAAGATTGAGAACCATAGGCCTAGAGCATACGGGCTGTGATCTAATCAACACAGATATCTGGTGTATGAAGCAAACACAAATTGTCTCATTAAATAAGTCTATAAATCAATAAATAATTCCTAAATGTAGGAGCTTCATAGAAAACAGCGAAGTTACAATGCAAAGGTAAAATTAGATAGTCATGAGACTGGATAGCTTTATTTGTTTTAGGAGCAAACCAACCTCATTTTTGTTAAGTTTCACCTAAAGCCAACAAATGGAAGAAAGGTGGAAACATCTGTACCCTGAACTTTTAATTTCTTTGGATCTAGCATTGTAAAACCATCTTAGAACATTTTCCCAACAGGCTGCTCTTTAATGGACAGTGTGTGAGTTGATGAACTAACCACGCTCTCCCGCAGGCCACTTCACAAAGAGAATGAAACTAAAAATACTCAGCTGTGAAAAGTCAGTGTGAGCCAACAAGTTTAAGAAAACACTGTTGCTCTCAAAAATTTCAAATTCCACTCAGCTCAACTCAGCGAATATTTACTGAGTGTTTGCTGGAGGCTGAAGGCTGGCTATGATTTTCAAGACAGTTTTTCCCTCCATACACTTAACACCCAGAAAGAAGTCATGTCCAGTCATGTCTAGCCAACTGAAGCAGCCGTTTCCAGCCACAGTGGGTTACTGTAAAGACTAGTCGAAGTTGGCCTATGGTCAGCACCTCCCTAGACCAACTGACTCAAAATTCTTGGAGTTCATACCAGATGCTTTTTATCTGTCTGCAACTCCAGTGTTTGCTCACACTCTGAAGCCTTATCTTTCGCACTCCATGTTTCTATGCAGGCTATTTCCATGCTGGCAATACCGTCATCCACCTGACTGCAGAAACCTAGTTTTCAGAACTGACTCAGAAATCAAAATTCCAAGGAAGCCTTGAAGTCTCCCCACAGCTGGCCCTTTTCCCTGCCGTTTATTCCTCCCCTCTCTGGCATTGATGATCTCACTTCACACTGTGAGATATGTTTGCTTGTCTCCCAACCAACCATGAGCTCCTTTAGGGAAAGCTTGACTTTATACTAGCTTTTATTATCACTCTGGGCCAAATAGTATAATTCCATGAAATGCTTTCTAAATTAAACACAGGCTAGTTTAGATCTTCTAGAGTCGAGTCAGCACATGATGCTGGGAATACAAAAGGAAGTGCTCTTTCCGCTACATGGAGCACCTCAGGAAGAAGACAGATCTAAGGTAGAATCAAGGAGTAAACATGACACTATCAGAGCAGGTAGAAGAAATGAGGTTCTCAAGTAACCTGTGTGCCTTGCACACATACAGAGCATAAACAGAATAGATATGGAGGCTGAGGAGGTTTAAATCTAGGTAACGAAGGTAGGAAGGACCTGCAGTCACTTGAGAAATAAAGCTAGCAGGCAGTGCAATGCTTTCTCAATAAACATTTTAGAGGAATAACGAAATCATTAAGTTTATACTTTTTATCTCATATGCTACTAGTAACAACCCTCCTCACCAATATGCAAAACTCTAAGGAGAGAAAACAGTATTCAACTTAGAAGTGAAGAATGTGTAGAACAGACCTGGTAATACCCTCAAGCCCTTAACTTCACAGGAAGATGCCAAAGAAAATACCCATGAGAGAGCTGGCCCTGTTGATTGGGGTACAGGTAAGCCACCCCAAAACACGTGAACTTGGGAGATCTGGCCTTGCCCCTCATCTGCCGTGAGGTGGCATGGTCCAGGGAGAGATGCCTCCCAGGCCCTGTCCCTCATCACCTGTGGCAGGCCATGAGAGCAGGAGAGCTTGCCTTGCCCCTCACCGGCTGCAGCCCTTTGGAGTGTGACCCCTGCACCTCACCTGGGCAACACAGCACAGTTGGTCCTGATCATGTAGTTGTAGGTAAGCCAGCTCTGAAGACCTTAAAGTCCTTTTCCTTGCTATATAGGGTGAACTAGCCAAGGCAATGCTGGAGAGCTCATCCTAATGGTGAGGATGGAGGATATCTGGTGGGCTAACCAACCCAGAAGCTGCCCAGACCCAGAACCAGGGCTATGAGTTGGCCTACCCCAACATCCAGCATATCTATGAACAGTGGAGCATATGAAGGGACAGGTCCTGTAGACCCAGGATCTCCATGACACAGGGCAACAACAGGATATCCAAAAGGAGTCTCAGTGAGGGTCCAGCATCAACAGTCTAGTAGAAAATGGAGGCCTTGAAGCAGACCAATGACTCTTTGCAATGAACACTTTCAAGTAAAGATATATGGGCTCACTGAATCACACTACAGCTTCCATGATGAGATTTTTTTACTTTTTACTCTTTTTTCTATTCTCTTGAATTGTATTTTGTTTTGTTTGGGGTGGGGGTTGTGAGAACACAGGGCAGATACTAAAGGACAAGGAGATGAATGGGGTAAAGATACATGATGGGGAAACCACAAAGAATAAATAAAAAGGTTAAAAAGAAGAAGAAATGTAGAATGTGAAGGATGGAGCATAGGAAATAGGCCACTAGAGGGCACCCTTGAGAAGTCATTATAATAGGTCTCTAGAGGGCACCCTTGAGAAGTCATTATAATAGGTCTCTAGAGGGCACCCTTGAGAAGTCATTATAATTGTCAAAGTGAGACCAGACTCACTATCCAAACACAGCAAAGAAAAAATAGATTCCAGAGATGGGCCAGAGCTTGGGGTGACTTGGGACTTTGACCTTTGAGTAACCACTCAGGTGTCATTCACCAAACAAGAAAAAGCACAGAGGAAGGGTGTTGTGAGATTATGTTCTATTACATTATAAATATTTGTCCCTCCTACTAGTTTAATAAAATGCTGATTGGCTAAAAGACAGACAAAAGGTGTGGGTGGGACTACCAGACTTAAAAAACTCTAAAACCAAACAACAATAATGCCAACAAAACACTGACACACATACATACACACACACACAAAAATCAAAATACTACTCTTAAAAAAAAATACCAAGCCACATGACTAAACAAGATAAAAAATCATAAATTAGTTTAAAAGTTAAAAGTTAACAAATTATATAACTAAGCCATAGGCCAATCAACCTAAAAATAATATAAACTTTTATATAATTATTTAAGTTTAAGCGACAAAAGATTATAAACAAATCCAAACCTCAATGCTAGGCCAAAAAGTCCAGGCAAAAAACTCCTTCTGCAGAAGGGCCTTACAGGAGATGGTGAGCTCTGCCCTATGGTGGGAGATGGTTGAGATTGCGGGTTTGAAGCAATGGAACCAAGGTGTGTGTCTAGAGTAAGACAGAGGCTGCAGGGAAGGCATCAGAGTACAGCCATTATTTCGATAAGCTGAAGACAGCAGGTGATGTGAACTGACAAAGAAAAGTCTTCCAGAAAAGGCTGAAGGACAACCACAGAGTATCCCTGGGTAGGCATGGCTCTTTCTCTTAGGTATCTGAGAGGCCCACAGCCACGGTGGCATCACCTCAGCAAAAGGAGGCAGATGAGAGCATTGCCTTAGCATTGCCAGGGATAATGCAGTGGGGAAGAAGGATTCTAGGACTTTCTCTCTGATGACAATATGGCTGGATCTCTGAACAACATTCTGACCTTTTCCCCAGTTCTTCTTCCTAGCAAACCCCCTCTGTGGTGACCTCATGAACCCTAAGTTGTAGATGACCTCCTCCTCGCTGCCTCTTCTACAAGCTGTTTCTTCTTTTCTGCCTCAACAGTGTGACTGACTCCTGAAAATATTCTATACCTCCATTCCTTCTCACTTGAAACACATTTCCCCTAAAAGAATCCGCCTATGCTTCTAGTATGTGATACCATCTGTAACAACTGTAAAACTTACATTTTCTAGCTCATATCAGTTGGATGTTCCCACTTTCCTGACTCAGAAACAAATTCAATCTGTGCTAAATTGAGTGGATACCAACATATTCCAATACCCACAATAACCCATGGGTTTTTTTTTTCTTTTTTCTTTTTTTTTTTTTTTTTTTGGTGAGTGGCTTTTTATGTGACATTTGAGGATTTAATCCCAGGTCCTCCCACTTACACAGTGAGTGATTTACCCACTGAACCAGCTCCCCAGCCCCTTTTATCTATGCTTGCATTTCCCGTATGCCTATAAGCTGGCTTGTCATAGACCAAAACAGTTTATTATCCAATGGTAATTCACAGCATATAAAAAAACTTCATACATCACCCTTCCTTTGCTTTGGACCTTTCAGGACCCTTCCTTTGTTTTGGACCCTTCAGGACCCTTCCTTTGCTTTGGACCCTTCAGGACCCTTCCTTTGCTTTGGACCTTTCAGGATCCTTCCTTTGCTTTGGACCTTTCAGGACCCTTCCTTTGCTTTGGACCTTTCAGGACCCTTCCTTTGCTTTGGACCTTTCAGGACCCTTCCTTTGCTTTGGACCTCTTACTTCCTCTTTAAGGTCTCATCACCTGCTATTCTCTCTAGCCCCATTCCACCTACCCACCCTGATTTTTAGCCACCCTGACCTTGTCTTCACTGGTCTTCAATGCCTCTTTTCTCCTAAGGCCTTTTCCACTCTCCACCCTCTCTAGAATGCTTTGTCTACCCTAGCCCCAGTGAAATTTCACTTGCTATCAGCTATTAATTTAACCACAATGTATTCCCTGCTTAATCTCTGAGAGCTCTTGAGTTATTAAATACACTTTCTAAACATCTCAAAGAATAAGTAAAAAAGACTCCATTCTAACCAGAGGCAGACATAGGTTCAAGGGATAGTATCTTGAGAATGACTTAAAGCCTACAGCCTTCAAAGACTGCCTGACCAAGGTTAAGCAGCTTGTTGAAGCTAAGACAAAGGCTGAAACCCACATCTTATAATTCTTGCCTCCCTAGCTCCTGATGAATCCCTGAATAGGTTTTTTTTTTTTTTTACAGAAAAACCTTTATTCAACTTGATCCCTAACTATACCAATAATAGGTACCAACAAAGCTACAGGAGACTTTGGAGACTGTCTTTCTATAGAATACATTTATTAGAGTCGTTTGGTGCTGTTGCTCTTAAATTTCTATCAAGAAGGCTCCCTGGCTCCTGCATGACCAAGTCACAGCTCACTGATGTGTTTAAAGTAATGTGCTTGGTTCTTGAATCTCACAGGGAGAGCAAACTGTTGAGGTTCAACTTGAGAGATTTTTCTTTGGCATTTTTCCTCTTTTGGACAGATTCAGACACATAAAACTTATTACATAGAAACTGACCTGGAAGTGACCAGTCCTTTAGAGTGAGTGGTGGGAAATTGGTTAAAATAGATACGTACCCACCTGAGAACACAGAACTCACAGAGGTGAGCATTAGCCATCCCACGTCCAATGTTGTTAGTCCAAAATGTTTCTAAGAAATTGAGGGAAACATCAAACAAACATAATAAAAAACATTCAGGAGGGGAATTGTGTGGCGTGCTCGGGGAAATAAAGCAGATTTTGCCAGTGTAAAGCCAGAAGAGAAACTGGTTGTGATTCAGGATAGCAGGGCCTCAGGAGTTAAGACAGAGCTTTGATGTGCAAATTGCCCAAAAAGAAAGAAGCCAGTGCAGAAGGACAGTGCACAGAGGGAAATGCCCAAGAGGTCTAGCAACAGGGCTCCTAAAATTACCTAAGTTTTTAACTAGATGACTAATTGCAAAGCAGCTAATGAGAGAGAGCATCGTGGGCACTGGCCTTCAGCCAGGACGGGTCTGGGGAGCCTGAGGCCACTGTTCATGCCCATGCCTTCTAACTGCTTCCCAGGAGCTCCTCCTAGATTTGAAGGAAGCTTTGCAGACACTCCAGATGCCAAGGTATTTGGGAAGCTGTTTAGAAGGGGGTTGTGGGGTGCCGGAAGGAAAAAGTAAATGTGACAGGTAGACGCCAGTTCCACTGGAACTCAATAAGCACAATTAGCTTGGAAGGCTTGGAAGGCTGCGGTCAGTGACTATGGACTATGGATGCGCATAGAAATCATGTGCTGGGAGGATTGGGATGTAAGGCCCTGGGTTCAGTCCTCAGCCTCCAAAATGAGTAGGAAAGAGACAAAAATCTCACGGGCTGGAAATATCCTGAATAGTCTGGGGACCTCTATTCTTGGCTCCTTATTTAGTGACGTTGTGTCGGCAGCTTTGAAATCAAACAGGACAGCAGTATTATATCATGGGAACAGGCAGAAGCACTAACAGGGCTCATCCCTCCCCAGGAACCAATCTCTCTTGACCAACACTTTGAAGGATGCTTGGAGGAAATCCTTGTGGACAGTGTTCCCTGGAGTTCAGATGAAAAATAAACCTTCCATCGTAGGCTGATGCTTTTTGTTTTAATTACCAGTACACAGTGGCACTCTTTCAATTATCTTTTATTGCACGTCCCAAGCAGCTCGGCACCATGCCCTCTCCCACAAGCCCACCATCACTCAGCTCCTCACTCCTGCAAGGAAATATTTTCAAGTTGTAACTTAATGACTTTAAAAATAAACTTTTGAAAAAGAGCCCATTTGTGAATTGAGGATTTTTCAATTCTGGCCCTTAGGGGACGTTAGAGAACAAAAGAATCTTGTCAATCTTTGAAATATAGGTTACGAAATACATCCTAAGTGGAAAGGCAAGGGGAATGGAATTATTAAAGTTGGAGAAAAAAAGAAATAAAAAGTAATTTAATTATGGAGGGGGAGCTGTTTGGGGGATATGGGCTTTCCTTTCAAACATACTGCAAGCCTCGGGGATTTGGTTTTACGCTAGGGATGAATTTCTTTATGGTATTATTCTGAGATGAGTGATTTGTGGATTTTATTTTAAAAAATTGAAAATTTCTGTTTCTGCATCAAGCATAATTTACATGTGAACTACCTTAGTTAGGATTTTCATTACTGTGAAGAGATACCATGACGACCACAACTCTTATAAAGGAAACATTTCATTGGAGTGGCTCACTTCCTGTTCCAGAGGTCCAGTCTATTATCATCAGGGCAGGGAGCATGATGGTGTACAAGCAGGCATGGGGCTGGAGTCAGCAGTCCTTACAGCTTGACTCAGAGGCAACAGGAAGTCAACTGACTATCACACTGAGGGAAGTTTCAGAAACAGACTTCAAAGCCCATCCCACAGTGACACACTTCTGCCAGTGCTATGCCCTTTGGGAGTCATTTTCTTTCAAACCACCCCATGAGCTTTGTTGAAGACCAAGAAATAATATAAAGTCATGGGTTCCTGGAACCTTTCTGATCTGAAGACCTTACATAAACAATCGTGCATCAGAGAATTCTTTTGTATATTTTAGAGTCATCCTAAGGGGGTGCGATGTATTTCAACCTTTAAAAATGTGACATACATTAAAAACTATAATTCACACATATAATACAATACTTAACCCTAAACTTGGCCACTAATAAGACTTTCTTATTAGTAGAAACATTGGAATCATGGCTAAAGAAATGACTCAATGGATAAAGCTCTTGTTTTGCGTGCATGTTGACCTGAGTTCAGATCCTTGGAACACATGTAAAAGCCAAATAATGAAACATATATACCTCTCTAATGCCAGCACATTACTAGCAGGAACTGGGAGGCAGAGGGAAGGTAATGTACTAAAACTCACAGCCCAGACAGCCTAGCACATGCATCAGTGAACAAAAGGAGACAAAAATCTCACGGGCTGGAAACATCCCGAATAGTCTGGGGACCTCTATTCTTGGCTCTTTATTTAGTGATGTTGTGTCAGCAGCTTTGAAATCAAACTGGACAGCAGTATTTATACCATGGGAACAGGCAGAAGCACTAACAGGGCTCATCCCTCCCCCAGAGCCAATCATTCTCTCTTGACCAACACTTCGAAGGATGCTTAGTCTCAAACAAGGTGGAAGGCTTGGACAGTTTCCCAGCCTTGTCTTCTGACCTATACAAGCCTACCACATACCCGAATACAAGCGTGCACATACCCACACTGACACATGGAGGCGGGAAATTGAACCAATCAACCAATCAATCTAAATGCTTTTGGATAACTTAATGAAGAAAATAATGTTATTTGGGCATTGTTAAATTAGGATTCTTCTTTTAGCTATTCATTCAGAAGGGATGGAGATGTTACTTAAGAGATAATAATATATCCGGTTTTGGCATTTTCTTAAGCCAATCTGAAACAATGAAATGACAGCAGTAAATCTGCCACTTGAAACCTTAAATGATTTACATTGCTCTGGGGCCTCAGTCTAACAGTTGGTTTATGATGTGGTTTCAGGGTAACATATTTAAGTCTGGTTTGTTCCTTCCTCCAAAGCTGACATGAATCCATAAAGCTTTTAAATGATGACTCTAAAATATACAAAAGAATTCTCTGAGGCACATTTTCAGATTGTTTATGTAAGGTCTTTAGATTTCTGACTTTTCTTTCATGATCTGCTGTGGAATTCTGACTCTGGGATAGCAGATGAATGTATAACACCACCCGGGCAGGGACCACTCAGCTACCTGATCCATCCACTGCTGTCCTGATTCACCTTCTTCTCCAAGGATATTAAGTACTATGTGCATATCATAGGGGAGCCTATTTTAAGTGTGGATTGCCTAGGCCCACTGAGTCAGAACATCTGAGTTTGATTCTGGACCCCAGACTGGGGAACCAGCATTTTAACAAGTTCTAACGAAGATGATCCAAGCAAAGTCAGGGGGCTAGCACCACTTGTTACCTACTTCAGGTCCTAACTCTGGGGAAAGGATGCTTGGGGAGATCCTGGCACATAGAAGCTTAAGTTTTTCAAAGGGATTGCTACATCTGTAGGTTAAGGTCCATAGTGGCTTTCCTTGTGTTACTGACCTCTGCTACCCCGACCCTCCCTCCTAAGCCCTCAACCTTGCAAAGACCTGCTATGTCTGTCTTTGGCTGCATAGTCTCTTCTCCAGCCTGCCTCTGATTTGCTTGGCTTCGGCTCCTCTCTCCAGCCATAGGCCAGAGTCTGTTCTCAAAGGATGTCCCCCATTCTCTGACAAAGCTCTTTATGCAGAGAACCTCTTGTAGTGTTTGCACCAGGAAATATGTCCCACTTTCCCCTGTTCTGTTAAGCATTATTCCAGAGTCCTATTCTAGGAGCAGCCATCTGTCCTAGAGATTCTTAACTCCACAGGGTGGAGATCTTTTTTTGAACTCTAACACTCATCCTGAAACAAGATGGAAGCCTCAAGATACTCAAGAGAACCACAGATACATAAGGAGTGTGTGGACTGTGATGGGTGGGTATGATGTCTTGGCCTGCAAGCTCTCTGGCCACTGCACATTCGCTATAGGGTTGACTATCGTGGAAGAAACTCGCTATTAATAGATATGTTTTAAATAAGATTTATTTTGTTAGAATCACGAGTAAAAGAAAGTTTTGGCAACGCGCCTAGCCATTGCCGTACGGAGCCGCCGCGCGCTGGGGCCGGAAGCACCGCCTCTCTTTATGTCGTCGCGCGTGCTGGGCCGGAAGCACCGTCTCTTTTTATGTCGTCGCGCGCGCTGGGCTGGAAGCACCGCCTCTCTCGTATAATCTAGGATTCCCGCTACATCTCCCCATTTTGTCTAAATAGGAAGGTTTTAAACTAGGTATAAAACTATATATTATAGGGATTATTATAAGACAGTGTGTGGGAAAGAGGAAGGAACTAACATAAGTGAGGTCAAACTACTGCTAACAAACAACTATAAAGTGTAAATTGATATCTAAAATGTTGATATAAAAAAAAACATATAGGGATTGTTTTAAGGCTGTTTATCTTAAATAATAGAGTTTTAAGACTTGAGTGTCTTTGTTGGAATGTGAAGTAATAACAACTTCAACTATCTAATCTTTAACATCGTCAAGACCTGAGAAGGAAAATATATATCTAAAGTTGGAAGCATGAAGTAACTTTTAGAATATAGGAGAAGACGACAGTTAACTATTTGGACAGTCATCTACTACTTCTTTGTGTAACGGGAGCATTTATTTTTGTGGCTATTGGCCTATGATATTTGACAAGTTTTTATAGAAGCAGGGTATTTTTGGTAGGACTGTCTTATTTTGGCTAGGTAGGCTTTAGCAGTTTTTATCTCTCATCTTGTAGGTCTATTTTGGACAGTGAGCACGCTGACAGCAGAGGGCGCAAGTGTAGTCTTTTGCCCCTCAGGCCATTATTTGTCAAACTAAATAATTTTTTTGTAAGATGTCTGTGATGTTTAACACTATTTTGAGAAAGGAATGGTGATATCAGGAGTTGTTATGTCTCTTAAGGCCAAATTTGAAATAACGAAATTTTGAATGTCATATTCTCTTGGTCTATGAAGTGGTTGAAGACACTTATTTATTTGGTATATTTTGACATGTTTTTGAAAAGCTTGAGTATCTTGACTGTTAGGTGATAAATCTGAGTAACTATAATTTGCAATCTCAATCAACTAAGAAAGTGAGGCTAACATTGTAAAAATAGGCATTTTAAAATGAGTGTACAGCTCCTCCAAATAATTTTAAGTATAACAATCTTAGGAAAATTGACTAAAATATATATTTTTTATTAAGTGGCAACAATATCTTAACTATATATCATTATATATAAAAATATATCTAAACAGATTTATATAAAACAACTTGGGTGTATGGTATAACAAATGTTATGACTATCATAAATAATTAGAGGTAGAAATTGTATTATGGAAATGACAATATATTTAATATATATTAATGTATAAAATATTTTAGACAGAGGTAGACACGTGCAAAATAGGGCAATTATATATTTAACTTTGTATCAATATATATTATCTTAATTAGACGTACAGATTAATTTTTTATTTATGTCAATATATAAACATTTGTATTATGTTTAACTTTGTATTAATATATATATTATTTAAATTAAATATATAGATTGATTTTTTATTTGTATTAATATATAAACATTTGTATTATGTCAATTTATTTTTTGTTTATTTTTTGGTTAATAGTTTTTTGTAAGTAAACGGGGTGGTGAGTAAGCCCAGAGGTTGGTGAGTAAGCCCAGAGGTTTTTTGCCAAATGCCTCCACAAATCCTACTAGGCGTGCACCCTCAGAACTGGGTCTCAGTAGTTTTTTTGCACGTAGATTTTTTTTTGGCTGTTGTGTCGAACACTGTGTACGCAAATGAGAGCTAAAGCATGTAGCGGGCGGGCACAGAATCTGGCAGGGCTCTGTCTGCGCGCGAGCGCGGAATCCGGGGGGGTTTGGGGAATTAGCCCCACGTTGGGCGCCAAATATCGTGGAAGAAACTCGCTATTAATAGATATGTTTTAAATAAGATTTATTTTGTTAGAATCACGAGTAAAAGAAAGTTTTGGCAACGCGCCTAGCCACTGCCGTATGGAGCCGCCGCGCGCTGGGGCCGGAAGCACCGCCTCTCTCGTACAATCTAGGATTCCCGCTACAGTTGACCATTTTGGAAGCTTCATGATTCTGCCTTTACATAGCTATCAACTCTGGTTCTTTGGAGTCAAGCTTCAATGTGTTTTCCCACAAGAAGTCTTCCTTGGTCCTAGACATAGAGCAGTGGTCACTGTGTTCCAGAGACTCTGTGTATCTGGCCAGGAAACCCTGCCTGGAACCATGCACCTTGGACATTCCTACTTGCTTGATTATGTAAATTCTCCTTAAGATCAACAACTCCTTAAGAGCAAAGATTGAAACTTCAATGTCTAATACCATTGTGATATATAGTCAGCACTCAATAGGTGTTTGCAATAACAATGGAATACTAACCCAAGTGGTAAGATGAGGCTTTCCCTTCATACATTTCATAAGCATTGTAACATTCATCATGTTGTGTTGAGGATGGAAGTGTCTCTTCCCTCACACATCACATTGCCATTCAGGAAGGTCCCCAGGGACAGGGACTGCATTTATTCATCCTGTAAGCATGAATAAAATATATGTTCAATCCTGTGTCTCCAAATAAGGATACCTTTGGTATTTTGACCAAGACAATCCTTAACTGCAAGATGCTCTCCTGTATGGGTCTTCTTTTATGTCTACTAGATGTCCTAAAAATGCCTCCCATCACCTTGACAAGACCATACGTTCCTCCAAACACACGTTTGCAAATGTCCTGTGGCAAAAAAAGCTAGAAAAAAAATAGTGCTTTCTGTGGTAAGAATCTAGAGTCAACTGGGTTCTTCACAGTTGCATGAGAATCAGTGAAATCTGCATCAGCGCCCTCTGAGGTCTGACACTGGAGTGCGGCCATGTGTACAGTGGCAAGGGGACATTGGCCACTCATAACACACAGTAGCAGGCAGTCTTGAAACCACAGTCACCCATACATAGTTATTCAATCCTCACAGCCACCCACCAGGACCCAGTTCACAAAGACAGAAATAGAGAGTTTCAAGTCATTGACCCAATTTAGTGCATTTGGCAAGACTGAAAGTCACTTTGGGGTGTGTGACTCCATCTCCGTAATTACGTCTTCAGAAATAATAGATATCAGAGTTCCCAGATGAAAGCATGTCACTAAAAACTCAAGTGTTAGGGCTGGGAGGATGGGCCAGCAGGGAAGGGTACATGGCGACAGGCCCAATGACCCGAGTTCTGTCCTGGGGCCCACATCATAGAAGGAGAAAATCTATTTCCACAAGGTGTCCTCTGATCTCCACATATGCACTGTATCACAGACGATGCACCGGCACACCCACTCACACACACACACACACACACACACACACACACACACACACACAAATATGTAATGAAAACTACGATGTGTGGTGATACAGGCTTGTAATCTCAGCACTCGGGAGGCTGAATCAGGAAGACAGGTTTGAGATTAACCCATCTCAGGAGATGGAAATAATAACTTTAAAAACTTGTCATATCTTATTAATTACAACATAGTGTTTTATGAAATGTGTTCTGCATGGTATTGGTTTAGATGAGCATCCAATGCTGCAGGAATAGTGGGGTGCATATACAATGAGGTTTGAGAAATACTTTGGGGATGTGGTCTGAAGAGAAGCCACAAAACAGTGGTAGTGAAGCCCACAGGTGTCTTTAGGGTGGCTCAGCCTTCAAGGGACTTCTGATGATTTCAAGATGGTGGTTAGCAGTTAGCAGGGAACCCACAGAAGGACTTGCCTCCCAGGAAGTGATTAGAATGCAATTAATTAATTAGACTGTGGGAAAGGGCTGACTCAGGGAGAGCCAGGGATCTTCTGAATAATTTCTTAGTCTTAAAGATCACCATCTTTAAGGTACTAAAAGGTACTGTTTATTGGGTACTAATTACTCTCTGCTTTCGAGATGAAATACTACAGCTGACAGAGGTTGGTTACGAACTTCTAGTAAGGTGAGTCAGGAACCACAGAACTAAATTTGAAACTAGGTCTCTCTAACTTCCTGTCTTGTGATTTGAAACCCCGGAAGTTTCACAAGTCGTAGAGTTTATCAAGGGGTTTGCTGTTTGGATATCCAAATCTAATTCAGTCTCAAGCAGTAGCTCTCTTTGGGGCTTCTTTAAGTTTGTGTAGTAATTCTGCCTTTGTTTTCAGTAGTCTTCAGCCAAAAAGCCAATAGATATTGTATGTTATTTATTTTTCTAATATGATGCCAGTTCCTTGACTTTTATTACTTGTTTTGGTTCTAGACAATGTCTTGCTGTGTAACTCAGGCTGGCCTTGAACAGGAACCCTTCCTTCCACAGCTTCCAGAGGCTGGGATTATAGGCATGCACCTCCATGTTAAGTTTTTAATTTTACAGGTTTCCTGGCTCTGCTACATGCCATATTTTTTATGACAATATTTCAACCCAAATTCAAAGCATAGCTAGCATCGGCCTCAGATCTCTCTCATCAGTTTTCACATTTCTCTTTTCTTCTCAACAGATGTTGGTGCCTTTTTTGAAGAGGGCATGTGGCTGAGATATAACTTCCAGGCACCGGTAGTCACTGCCAGAGACACGGGCAGCAGGGCTGAGAATTCTGCTGACAATCAAGCCTTGTCTCCAGACCTGGCCCAGGAGCAGATCTACTTCAGCTTCAGCACCACCAAGGCACCCTGCATCCTTCTCTATGTCAGCTCCCTCACCACTGACTTCCTAGCTGTACTGGTCAAGCCCACAGGTAAGGACAAGCATGTCTGGCCTTCTCCCTTCAAACAGTAGTCAGACCAAATATGCTAGGGTCAGAAGTACTCTTGTCTGATTATTTATTCTCCATGGGATACTAAGCAAATCACGTGATCCCTTTGACCCTCATTGCTATCTGGAAGTCAGAACAGGTTTTCCATGAGTGCTTACAGCAACAGTTTGATGGGACATCTTTTCATAGTATGTGAACATGTTGATGGATTCACATGTGGAACGATTCTGTTTATTCCTGTCAAACAAATACTTCTGCTAAATAGTGGCATGCTCTGAAGTAGTAAAATTAATCATATGTTACTGAATGAATTGTCCTGATTTGTAATAGTGTATCAATAGATTCCAGTGAAATGTAAGAACTCTCAATGAAAGCAGAAAAATCAGAAATATCACTACCCTAAAGCCTCTCTTAATTTTATACTCACAAATATATCCATGAAGAGATAGTTGCTGGGAGCATGGGGGATGTTTTTACTTAAGAATCCCTACCAGTTAGCCTCGAAGGACATAAACCTCTTTTCCAGATGGAGGGGGAGTGAGAGTCTTGAGTGTCTGTCCTCACCTTGCCTCTTCTTTGAGATGGGATCTCTAATTGTTCACCTCTACATATGCCTGGGTAGCCCAAGAGAGTCTCAGAGTTCCCCTGTCTCTGCCTCCTAACTCACCATCACCATGCTGGAATTACAGACATAAGCTCCTGAGTCCAACCTTCCATGGATCCTGAGAATCCAGACATGAGTCCTCACACAGTGTATATAGCTAGTGCCTTTCCCACTGAGCCATCTGCCCAGTCCTTTGCAGCAATCTTTTTAAATCCTTCACTAAATCTAGTCTTTGAATATTTCAGACACAGATAGTATGTTATGAGACATGGCACTTCTCTATCTCCCTCTCACTCCCTTTATCAGCCTCTACAAATCCCTTTTCCATATCCATGTCTTTTTGTTTTATGGCCTCTAAGTTTAATTAGTGCTGTCTGTGTGACCAAGAGTTTGTGTCTAGCTATTGGATACAGTGGGCTCATGAGTAGATACAAAACGGAAGAAAATGTCTGCCCTTCATCCAGAATCCATTGGTGGCTATAGTTCAGCAAAGAGGAACAGGCAAGTGGGCCCCTTCTGCTCTGTGATTGGCTATTGACAGGCCCATCAGGGCCATCTTCACTATCGTCTGCACAATAAGCCAAATAATCCAAGAGAGAATATACAAAGGACTTGCAAATGACTTTAACATGCAACCGTGCTCAATAAAGTCTTACAAGGCCAGAAGTATACAGATAGACATGCTGCCTATCGAGGAATCTGTTTCTTCTCTCTCCAAAATCTGTGTCTACATATAATCATTGTTTTAAGAAGATTGCTTTTTATAAATACAATTATTTTAGGTGTATAAGGAAAGGTATTTCTTTAACTCACTTCCGATGGAGTGTGTGAGTTGAAAATAGAGTTCTTCTCTCCTATTGGCTATTTCTTCTTGCCCTTTAACTGGCATTCAAATGTTGGTGCATTGTAGAGAACAAGATCTTTTTTCTATAAGAGCCAAAATATTACTACAATTGAGCTAAATATTTGTAAAAGTGGTGAATTTTCAAATACACTCTCAGGGCAATTCACTGTCAGTTTAAAAAAACAGATGGAAGAAAATTTTGTGTCCCAGAGTCCCAGAGTCTCTCTTTTTAGAATTTATTAATAAAAGAAAAGTCCAAAATTAGAGTCCTCAGCAAGAATATATTCATTGTAGTATTGCTTATAAAAATAAAAACTGGAAAGAACATACAAAGTCCACTTTAGTAAAGAAATATAAAAAAGAGCCATTGGCTTATAGGCCATTATATGTTCATTAATAGCGTTTGTGAAAAATTAAAGACATGGTGCAGTTTACGTAATATGAGGTTACACTAAGAGCAGGCAGGATACTGCCTTAAATATATGACATAAGCTCAGCTCAGTGAAACAAAGGTGAATAGACCAGAAGAGCAGCGATGTGAGCAGAGACAGTGTTAGATGTGCATGACTTGTTTCTCCCAAGTGGCACCATTCAGTGCACGTCAAATGCTCTGGCGCTTTAAGTACGTGTCACTTTTCTAATAATAAATAAATAAGTAAGTAAATCCAGAAAGCAAAACCTCAAGAGAGAAGAATACTCAACCCCCATGCTTCACAGGTTCAGGCAATTACTGGCCAAGATCAGGCTCAGTGGGTTTTTAATCCATTGATGTTCTCCCTTGTGTACCAGCCTCCTAGTGGGCCGACAGTCTGTGGCTTCTCATGTCTCACAAGAGGAGGCTGTCACCTTGACAGTGTCAAGAATCTGATGAGCATGTACCACTGGACACTGTGCTATCTGCTCCTCTGTCACTTCCTTGTTAAAATTTGCTTCCCAGCAATATACATGGCAATTCACATGTGCATTACCCATGTCCACTTTACATGCATGGTGCTCCCATGGGGGCATTTATCATGTGAAAGAGCTTCATCTGATCGATTCTACAGTAATGGCTGCCAGTTAATGGTGCTCACCTGTGCACAACACTCTCCTAAGTGCTTTGGATGCATTGATCCTGATGAGCTTCACAACTCTATGGAGTGATGTGATCCTCATCCTTTCCTCTGGATGGAAAAGCTGGGGAGCATAAATATTAAGAGTCTTGCATAATCAGCTGGTGAAGGGTCAGTGGGTGGTGGTCCCTGAATGCAGGTGTCTGAATCCAGGCTGGGAGCACTCCATTGCAGGCACCCCTCAAGACAGGCTGGATATATTTGGAAATCAAAACCAGGCGTTTTCTTTGTGGATTTTAGAAAGCCATCTTTAAAGTGATGGGGGAAATGTAATCTTTCCACACTTTAATTACTATTATAAATGAAATTTATAATGAAAGAAAAGTTCAAAGAAAGCATTTGGGGAAAAAAAAGAAAAAAGCAATAAGGTCTATTGTCTTAGGGTTTCTATTGCTGTGAAGAGATACCATGACCACAACAATTCTTATAAAGAAAAACATTTCATGGGGGGTGGTTACAGTTTCAAAGGCTTAGTCCATTATCATCATGGCACCATATGGTGGGCATGGAGCTAGAGAAGGAGCTGAGAATCCTACATCTCCATCTGCAGGCAACAGGAAGTGAACTGTCTCACTAGGTGTAGCTTGAGCACAGGAGACCTCAAAGCCCACCCCTATAGTGACACATTTCCTCCAAGAAGACCATATCTACTCCAACAAAGCACTTCCTAATTGCACCACTCCCTTTAGGGACCATCTTTCAAATGAGCACATTTATGGATGCCAGTGTATGAGAGAAGGGGCATACTAAATAAATAATTTAGAAGCCTTAGCTAAGCATTCTGACCTCATCAGACTTCACATATCAAAAACTCTTTCACTGTTTCCCAGAGTCAGCCTCCCTGAAACCTCTTTGTCATGACAGCCACCACCACTGCCTTTCAGATGTCATATTCCCATTCCAACTTACTGTCTGTCTTCCCTGCTCTTGGGGGTCATCCAGGCAAATGAGTCCCATATTGCCTATCCTCGTGGTGACCATGACCTTTGCTCCCACTACTGTTCTCCAAAGCAAACCCCTTCCAACTCAGGCTTCCTGATATTTTTCACACTGTGACACCATGGGAAGGGAACACATCTGAATGTCACAGTTGTGTTTGCAGACCCCACAAAGACTCCAGCTGTCCCACCTCCTGTATATCTGCTGAGGAATGATGGGAACCATGCTCCTGCTACCCTGTCAGACTCATATGTCTACGTTTTCTCTACTTCAGTGGCTTGTGCCCTCACACCTAGGCTTCCCTTACAAGCTCAGTAGGGACACTGTATTGTAGCCACATTAAGCCTCCGTTAGTGACCCACACACACTAAAAACATGAGAGATGAATCCTACAACCTTCCAGTCTGCTGGGGAAAGACCTGCCTTGATGCAAATTCTGATTCTTCCTTTTCCTGCTGCTTAGATAATCTATGAGTGACTTTTATTTGTGTTTCCTGATCTGTAAAATGCCGTCACCCCCCCCCCAATAGATTAATGTACAGAAGAGTGCCCTGTTAAGTCTAAAAGCTCTGGAGCATCTGCATGTAAGATACTTTTCTATTGCCGTGACAAAAGAGCACAGCAAGGCTGAGAAAGAAGACTTTATTTGTGTCATACAGTTCCTGAAGGAAAGGAGAGTCTATCGTTATCTCTACTATCTCCAGGGCAGCAGGCAGAGTGGGGGAGCCGTAGCTGAGAGCTGACATCCCAATTCACAAACAGGAAGCAGAGAGAGAGCAATTGGTAATGGGAACTCAAAGCACACACCCCCACCCCATTCCCCCCCCCCTCCATGAGTAACACACCTCCTCCAATAAGGCCTATGCCTTCTAATCTTTCCCAAACAATCCCACCAGCTGGGGACCAAGTATTCAAACAAATGAACCTATTCTCTTTCAAACTACCACATGAGAATAGGTACTCTAGCCAGAGTCTACCAATTCAGTCTATGCCTTCACATCTCTTACTCTACAATTTTGAGAAATCCATGCTTTTAAAGAGTCTGGGGCTATCTGTGCTTGACTCTCATGCTCACAACACTCTCTGACCCGATCCCCCTCCCTTTTCTCTGCAGTGTACATCTAAGTGCCTTCTGCTATACACTCTGACCAACCCTCAACTCCTAATGACCTCTGGCTTCAAACTCCAATTACACTTATTTTCAGTTTCATTTGTTTGGCACTTACTGTATTGTTATCTGTCTCTGTTATAAATATGTCCTGTCTTTGCAGAGATATGCAAAGCCCCAGCACTACATTTCCTGCCTACAGTAGATGCCCTAAGTGCTTGCTGATGGTAGTGGTGATGAGCAGGAGGTTGTAAATCTGTTAAGCAGGTGATTTGCTACAGCCAATAAAAGAGCAATTTCTTATAATGGCTTTAACTCACTTGGGAGATGAACATAAGATAAAAGAAGGGAAGTGTCTCCCTATTTGAATAATATTTTACTTTAATGGGTAAATATTAACATTCTCCCTACCATCACTTAGTGCTCCTCTTCTGCTATTATTTGAAAGGAATAAATGAATCATTTAAATGTTATTACTCGAATGTTGCCATAATTGTTTATAGATAGTCACTACCTATACATTTAAAGTTTCAGCTCATCCCTTCTTCTCAGAGCAAATAATTTCTGTTAATATTATGTGAAGCACTTATGAGAATTCTAAATCATATTTACAAAGCTCGAGGAATCTATAAAGAAGAAGAAAGATGAAAATAATATAGATGGCAAACATAAAAGAGCCATTGATGAACATTAGGAGAGGCGTGTTGGGGTTTTGCATTCTTACCAGCTCCTCTGACCTCCAGTCTTTCTTTCACTTGTTTCTATGTCCACAAATCTGCACATAGCACCTGGCCCACGCTGAGGATATGGGACGGCTGTCAGTATTGGAATTCAGCTCTGTACCTGAGGTCCAACAGGCAGCTCACACTGAGACTTTAGGAAAGCTGGGCTTCACATAGACACTGGATATATGTGTTCTGAGGAAATGAATACATCATTGATGACTGTATCAGCTGCATAGCTAAGATATCTAATGTGTAAACTGGATGCTGTATTACCCACAGTGCAGGCTGAACATGACAGCATGCATCAGTAATCCCGGGGCCAGGAAGGCAAGGACTGGTACTGGCTGTCAGCCAGTCTAGCCAAGGAAGTAAGCTCCAGATGCAATGAAAAACTTTGCCTCAGAAATTAAGATAGAAAGCTGTTGAAGAAGACACCAATGTCAATCTCTGTCCTTCGCATGCTTTAGACATACATGTGCAGATGTACACACACACACCAAGCAAAACAACTTGATTTTTCTGTATGTTACCAAGCTTCCGATTAATTATATCCCTAAATATAAATAATGATCATATCTTATCCTAGTGGAATGAAAAAGAAATCAGGGACACACTGAGAGAAGGAGAATAAACAGCGTGGGAAGGTTCCACTTCCTCCAAGGCTCTGAGGGAGAAAGAGAATGGGATTTTCTAGAGGGGTTTAGTAAGAGGGGTCACCCCAAAGTAGCTTGGAGATAAGAGGGAAAGTGTCATGATTTGTAAATATAGCATCAAGCATAACTTACAGGGGACAGGGTTCCACAGAGACATTAGGAACATAAACCTTTATCCTGGGAGCAACTGAAAGGTGTTGAAGGATTTTAAATGAATCAATAAAATAATCAGTTACATGTTTTGATAAGATCTCTCTGGTTTTCAAAGAAAATACAAAAGCAAGGAGACCATTCATAAGCATACCTCAACAAGTATCCGCTAAACAGCTAGTATATGAGACAGTGGTTATAAAGCCCCAAGAAGTAGAAACAAAAATTCTTGCTCTCTTAGAGCTCTGGTTGAAACAGGAGAAGACAGAAAAATGAATGATATGGGATCTAGACTGTTGCATGCTGAGACCTTTCTCAGGGATGGTGTATAAAACAGAGGAAACCAAGGAAAAGGAGTAAGAAATTCTCTTTTAATGGAGAAGTCACAAGAATGATCACTAGACGTGACCTAAGAGAAACTGTTGAATGAGGGAGGGGTCAGCTATGCGTAACAGGGATAGAACACTCCAGACAGAAGAACCCTGCCTGTAGAAGTCCTCAGGGCTTCTGGGGAAACAGCTAGAAGGCTGATGTTGTACAGGTGAGGGGTGAGCGAGGAAAGAAATGAGAAAGTAAGCTAAAGGTGATAGTGGAAGTTAATGTAACGCAGAGGGCATCACCCTAAGGACTTGAGTTTCACTTTGATAGGAAGTTATCATTGCTACAGTGTCAGCTGAGATTCACTCTGACCACTGTGTGGAAGTGAGAGGGGCAAAGGTCAGACTGGTGATCTCGAGAAGCCTGGGGTGAGAGAAGAAAGATTTAGTGTGAAGGTTATTGAAGCCATCCAGGCAAAGCTTGTTCTGTGGACAGAAATGGAATAAGTTCAAAAGTGGTAAGATTCAGGGTCTGATTTTAAGTTCAAGCCAGGAATTTCTTACAGTGCATGAAATATTGGAAAGGGAACAGCTAGGGTTATGGCATAAATAACTGGAAACATGAAGTGGCCATTCACTAAAGTGCATAAAATGATGAAACAGAATCAATGTCATGTCCAAGGTATCAAAGAGACACTGAGTTGAAGGTTGGGAAGAGGCAGGTCAGGATAGAAGTTTGGCTGAATTGCAAATTTCAGGTCCGATGTGCCTGTGCCTTAAACGAAGCCTAAGACTGAATACAATGGCCATGGAGGTAGAGGTGTACTCAGAGAAAAGGATGATGAAGGACCGTGCAGTGCAGAAACCCAAGCAGCTGATGCTGGAAGCCTGTGTAGATCTACATGAGTCCAGGAGAAAGGCACACATCTGTGCTAAATGCCCCTTTCAGAAATCTTCAGGACCAAGAAAGAGCAGCCTCGGTGCAGTCAGAAGATGAGGAAATGCATGACTATGGTGAACAGGAAAGGCACTGGACCACAAAAAGTCTATGCGACTCCTGAGATGGAAATAAAACAGATAATGTAGACACATTTGGAAGACAAGTATCATAAGTGCTTGGTAGGAATACCATAGCAAAGAAATGTAAGATAAGAAGTCCTGGGTAGGAATACCATAGCAAAGAAATTTAAGATAAAATGTGAGAATAAGAACTCAAAAATAAAGCCAGGCAGTGGTAATTCACACCTTTAATCCCAGCACCCTGGAGGCAATGGCAGACAGAGTTCTGAGTTCAAGGCCAGCCTTGTCTACAGAGCAAGTTCCAGGACAGCCAGGACTTCACAGAGAAACTCTGCATAGTTTCAAAAAAATAGAAAGTTATAATTAATTAATTTTTGATTATGCTTTCAATGGTGTTACATTTTTAAAAGGCATGTGTGAGAATGACTAACCATGGGAGGGTGGCATTTTAAATCATTACACTTTGTACATGTGTTAAATGTGTGCATGAGAAAGGTCTGGAGCAGAGACTGCCAAGATGGTTAGATCAGTTAGCTCTCTCTGGATAGTCAAGTTTCAGGTCATTTTTAAGATTTATTTTTAATTATGTGTATATGTAGGGCATGTATGCATGCAGTTCCTGCCAAGTACAGAAGAGGGCGTCAGATTCCCCAGAGCTGGTGGCGCAGGTGGTTATGAGCCACCCAGTTCGGGTGCTGGGAACCAAACTCAGGACCTCGGAGAGAACAGTCTATTCTTTTATCAGCCAAATGGCCTCGATGGCTCTTATTTCTTTCTTTCATTTGTTTACTTAATAGTTTTGATCTTATAATTTAAAACTAGAATATTAGTTCTTTAAAAGAAAAATGAGAGACAACAAAGAGTCTGCTGGTCATGTGCTAATCAAACTCTTGCTAGAGATTGCTGGATCCATCTCTAACCTTTGAGATGTCAAGTATTATTAAGTGTTTGAAACCAATTTAAGTTTAAAATGAGAAAAACACTAGTGTTTATAAATTACAAGTAAGATTATAAATAAGAAATAAAAATTGTCCTCACTTTGGGGGAGGTGTGAAGAGACAAAGTGAACTGTCCCTGGGCTCAGGACACCTGCAACAGTCATCTTGTCCTTAAATGCATTTGATTAGTCCCAGACCTTCATACAATTCATTTCTTTATCTCTCTGGTCTCAATGAGGCCACTCAAAGTCCCATGCACTTATCTTTCGCAAATTAGATTTATTTTTAATAAGACTCATGATTCCTTTATATGCCAAGGGTCACACTTTACTGATAGAGTGAGACAGCCTCTGCACTCCAGACTTATTTTTTATTTCATGTAGCATTTTGTGGGCTTGCAGGCATCTCCACCATACTATAGGGTATTTATCCTCATTCCTCACTTCAGACACCATCCCCATTTGTGACATTTATACTATCTGCTGCTTCAACTTGATGGCAATGGTATCTGGCATTTGTCATTGGCAGACATGAACACGTGTGATTCTGGTACTATTAGCCTAGGTCTCTGGGTAGTGGATCCAAATTCAAGACTGGAATGGCACCCTTGCTCATGGAAGGGACAAAGTCTATGTGAAGCTGGAGCTTCAGAAGTGGGTGGGGTGATACTGAAATAACCCCCCCATCAAAATAACACTGGGCCTCTTTCCTTTTGCTCCTATAGGAAGCTTGCAAATCCGGTACAACCTGGGAGGAATCAAAGAGCCATACAATATTGATGTAGACCACAGGAACATGGCCAATGGACAGCCTCACAGTGTCAACATCACCCGGCATGAGAAGACCATAATTCTCAAGGTACTGATATGTGTGCATTCAAGTTGTAGCATAATATTAACATAATGTTTAGTCTCTCTACCTTATAATGCTTAGTCATTGCTTTTAGAAGAAGATTTGTTCTGATTTTGTTTTATAAAACTATGAATCAAAACTAAGACCTTGCACATGATAAGTCAAACTCCGTGCCACTAAGATATATCCCCAACCATCTTTTTACTTTTTAATTTGTAGCAGAGTCTCATAAAGTTTCCCAGGCTAAGGGCTGAAGAGATGGCTCAGTGATGAAGAACATTTTGTGGTCCCATGAGTTCAGTTCCTAGCACTTAACGTTGGGTTCATTGCCTATGACACTCGCTTCTGGAGATCTGATGCCCTTTTATGGCACATGTGAGCATCCACACATGTGTAACATACACACATGAAAAAATGATAATAAAGTTCCCCTGGCTTGCCTTGAGCTTGTGATTTCCTTGCCTCAACCTTAAAGGTAGCTATGCTATTATTATTATTATTATCATAGCATAATAATAGCTATTATTTTAGCTAAGGTTATGCTAAAGGTAGCTACACTATGATTCTTTAGGGAATTGGGACAGATGTAATAGACAATTAATATACTTTCTACTCTAAATGTTTAACTTATGAAGTATAAAGGTATACACAGCTATCACTTGTTATTCATGAAGAATTTCTTCCAGAATCCTCATAGACACCCAAATCTGAAGATGGTCAAGTTCATTAAATAAGTTGGCATAAAATTCACACAGCATTTCTATACCCCCTACCTACACACTTACAATCATCTCTATATTTCTTGCCAACCTCATACAACATAAGTTCTGCTGTGCTATATGAAGGAATAAAAACAAGAAAATGTCGTGTTCATGCTCAAGACAGACAATCTTATTTCTAAACATTCCCAATCTAAGGTTGGTAGAACCCAAGGTTGCAAATCCATGGACCAGGACTGTTAACTCTCATTCCTTCAGGGAAGGCAATGGCAGAAATGGAGAAATCTTTTAAAGGAAGTAGAATAAATATTGCCTCTATAATTTTCATGGCCTCTTGGCTTGTTTCTTAGCTATCATTTGAGCATCTTCCAGACCACTTTTCATCCATCTATCATTTTCCTGACTACAGTCTAAGGTATCTGAAGTTTGCCATGGTTCCCTTCAAAGGATATTCTGGTCTCCCTGATATATTTTTTTTCATGACTCAAGTACAAATAAATAACAATATTTGTGTGTTTTCTTACTCTTTAGAGGCATCCTTAAAAATCCTCAAAATTCACTTTCCTCCTCAAAATCTAAGGCCATAGTTTTTCAGAAAACAAACGGGGGTGAGAGGGCTCAAGTTTTATTTCAGGTTCATTTTCTGACCCACCCCTACCACTGACTTTTCTGATGAAGAAAGCAGCCAGGGAGACACCATGAATAAAACATGATATAAGGAGGTCTCCCTGGGAAGGCAGCCAGAAGATCAAGGAGGGGAGCTGTCATCACACTGTCTAGATGCAGCTCCATACAGATACCTGTCAGGACAAAGAGCAGAAGGAGGATGCTCTGTCACAAAGCAGAGCGGCAAGTGCGGGAGCCTGAGCAGCCTCTCCATCTCACTGGATTCTGCCAGCTGCTGGGAAAGTCAGGGCTGCAAAGAAAAAGCAGAAGTTCTGTCTCCTTTGAGTGGTGATGGATGTCAGATTCAGAACATGATGAGGAGGATACATGTGGCCTTAGCAGTAAATGTCAGAGGACATTTTAAAAAGAGATCCTCCCTAGGAAAATGACAGCATGCTGTTCCAGTCTGTTAGGCCCCCTATCAAATGTGGCATGTGTGGGGTTACCTCACAGTGGCTGACAGGATCGTTGGGCCTTGCACTGTACCTGGAACACCGTAAGTGTTACAAATTGTTGAGCAGATCAACCCTATCTTTAACTAAGAACCAAGCTTTATTCAGGAAAGACAGGAAAGGGCTGGTGAAACGGCCTAAGGGGTAAGGTGCTTGCTACAAAGCCTGAGTACCTGAGTTCAATCCCCGGTCTCACCGGTCTCACCGTGGAAAGAAAGGACCAACTCCTGAGGGTTGTCCTATGACAATACAACAATGTAAGTCACAACAATGCACACTCATGCACACATGTGCACACACACACACACACATACCACAATAATAATAATAGTAAAAATAAGAATAATTTTAAAGCCAATCTACAGATGGGCATTTAATTAAAATTTCTCCTATTTTTTGTATTTGTTTTATTTTAACCTGAATACAGTTTCCCCTTCTGTCCTTTGCTCTCAGCTACCCCCCACCTTCTCTTGCATACAGATCCACTCCCTTTCTGTCTCTCATTAGAAAAGAACTGGCTTCTGGGAGATAACAACAAAACATAACATAATAAAATAAAATGAAATCCATCGTGTCAACGTTGGACAAGACAAGACAACAGAAAAATAAAAGAGCCCCAAAAGAAGGTGCAAGAATCAGAGACCCAGTCACTTACACATTCAGGAGCCCACAGAAGCACTAAACTGAAGGCTATAGTATCCTTGCAGGGGACCTTGTACAGACCCGCGAAGGTCCTGTGCCTGCTGCTTCAGTCTCTGGGGACACACATGAGCTGTGCTCAGCTGTTTTAGAGAGCCTTCTCCTGATGTCCTCAGACCCCTTTGTCTCCTCGACTCCTTGTGCCTCCTCTTCTTTGGGGTTCCCAAGCTCTGAGGGGAGAGGTTTAATGGATACTTCCCATTTATAGCTAAGTATTGCAAGGTCTCCCTCTATATATAATGTGTTATTGTAGGTCTCTGTATTTGTTCCCATCTGCTTCAGGAGGAGACAGCTCTGGTGAAGGCTGAATAAGGCAGCAATCTATGAGCATAGCAGAATATCATTAGGGACCATTTTATTGCTACATTTTTTTAGACCAATAGTATTTTATTTTACCCTAGGTCTCTGGGCTATCTAGACTCTACTTCTTGGTCACCCAAGCACTGTCCAGTATGGGTTGTCTCATCCAGTGGGTGTTAAGTCAAAATGGACATTGGTTGATTATTCCCACAAGGCTGTGCCACCACTGCCCTAGCATATTTTGAAGGTAGGACAGATTGTAGATCAAAGGTTTGTGGTTGGGCTGCTGTTTACTTTTCTCTTTTGATAGCCTGCGGAATACTTTTTCCTGTCATAGATACTATAAACATGAGGATTAAGGTTCTATTTAGGCACCGGATTGACCTCTTCATGTCCAATGAGTTGTATAGCTGTTGTCTTCAACAATGGGGGCTTACTGCCAGTTTATGGAAAACAACCAGTTATTTTGGCAGCATCCTGGGTTGCTTAGGTATTTTCATAGGATCCCTTTGGACAATGACTCAATGGACTGAAACCCAGTCCTGGCACTGGAAGCTTCTTTTAATGACAAAAGAAGAACTTTATGGTCTGTCTCCCTCATTATTTGAGGACTCCATTAAGAGACCTCCCTTTCATAGTACAAGTTTCCACTGCAGTAGGATTCCATAGCACACCCCCAAAGGCCCCTCAAAAGCTCTTCATTTCTAGCTGTCTCTCTTCTCATTCCCCAATGAGAATCTTGCCCACCCCCAAATCTAGTCCATTTATAGACTCTATACTATTTTCCACTCCCAGGGGCGTCCATTTTTCCCCTCTAGTTTCTTTCCTCTATGCCTAACCTCTGTGGATCTAACTGTAGCTTAGTTATCATTTTATTTCATAGCTAATATCCACTTATAAGTTAAAAAACATACCATAATTATCTTTCTGGGTGGGTTATCACTGAGTGATTTTTTTTTCTAGTTTCATTCATTTACCTGTAAATTTCATGATGTCGTTTTTATTTAACAGCTGAGTAATGCTCCATTGTGTAAATGTACCACATATTTTTATTCACTATTCAGTTGAGGGAGCTACAGATTGTTTTCAATTTCTGGATATTATAAAAAGAGCAGCAATGAACATGGTTTGGCAAGTGTCCCTGTGGTAAGATGACACATCCTTTAGGTATGTGCTGTATAGTAGTATGGCTGAGTCTTGATGTAGATTGATTCACAGTTTTCTGAGAAACTGACACACTGATTTTCATATTGGCTGTATAAGTTTGTAGTCCCACAAGTAATGGAGGAATGCTTGCCTTTTTCCACATCCTTGACAGCATGAGCTGTCATTTGTGGTTTTGATCTTAGCCATTCCGAGGGGTGTGAGATGGGATTTTGATTCAAATTTCCTTGACAGCTGAGGATGATGAACATTTCTTTAAGTGTTTCTTGACCATTTGAGTTTCCTATATCAAGTTTTTTTGTTTAGCTCTCTATCCCATTTTAATTGGTTTATTTGGTTTTTTTATCTCTAGTGTATTCAGTTCTTTATATATTTTGAATTATTAGCCTTTTATTAGATGTGGAGTTGGTTAAAAAAAAAAATATTTCCCATTCTGTAGGCTGCCACTGAATGATGGTGTCCTTTGACTTACAGAAGTTTTTCAGTTTCATGGGGTCCCATTTAATAATTGTTTAGTTTAGTGCCTGCACTATTGGTGTTCTCATCAGAAAGTCTCCTGGGCCAATATGTTTAAGGCTGTTCCCTGCTTTTTCTTCCATCAGGTTCAGTGTGTCTGGCTTTATGTTGAGATCTTTTTTAACCATTTGGAGTTGAGTTTTGTGAAGGGTGATAGATATGCATATATTTACACAGATATGCATATATTTATGTAGATATGCATATATTTGCATCCTTCTACATGCACCCATTTAGTTTGACTAGCACCATTTGTTGAAGATGCTGGGCTTTCTTCCCAGTCTTTATTTCTGGCTCCTTTATCAAAAATCAAGTGTCTGCGGTGTATGTGAGTTTATATTTTTGTTTTCATTGATCATTGTAATGTTCTTATGCTAATACCATGCCGTTTTTACTACCAGAGCTTTATAGTATAACTTGAAACCAGGAATGGTGACACTTCCCACAGTTCTTTTATTGTTCAGAATTGTTTTTAGCTATCCTGGGTTTTGTTATTGTTGTTGTTGTTGTTTTTCTATGTGAATTTGAGAACTGTTTTTTCAAAATCTGTGAAGAATTGTGTTGGAATTTTTAGGAGGATTGCATTAAATCAGTAGATTACTTCTGGTAGGGTGGCCATTTTTATTGTGTTAATCCTACCAATCCATGAGCATGGGGCAAACTTACCATATTCTGATATCTTCTTCAATTTCTTTCTGTAAAAACTTGAGGTTTTTATTATACAAGCCTTTCACTTGCTTAGAGTTGCCCCTAGACAGTTTATACTATTTGAGGCTACTGTGAAAGGTGTTAGTTCCCTGTCTTCTTTTTCAGTCTCCTTGTCATTTGTATATAGAAGAGCTACTGATTTTTTTTTAATTTTGTATTCAGCTACTTTGCCGAAAGTATTTATCAACTGTAGAAGCTCCCCAGTGGAATTTCTGGGGTCACTTATGTATACTATTATATCGTCTGCAAATAAAGATACTTTGACTTTTTCTTCCTTCCCAATTTGTATCCCCTTGATCTCCTTCACTTGTCTTATTGCTCTCCCTAAGACTCCAAGTACTATGTTGAATAGATAGGGAGACTGTGGACATGCTTGTTGTATTCCTGATTTTAGCGGAATTTCTTTGACTTTCTCTCCACTCAAGTTGATGTTTACTATGGTCTTGCTGTAAGCTGCCATTATAATGTTTAGCTGTGTCCATTGTACCCCAAGTCTCTCCAGGACTTTTATCATGAAAGACTGTTGGCTTTTTTCAAAGGCTTTTTCATTAGTTAATGAGATTATATGTGGGATTTTTTTCTTTCAGTTTGTTTATGTAGTGGGTTGCATTTGTTGATTTTAAACCAGCCTTATATCTCTGGGATGAAGCCTACTTGGTTATGGTGAATGATATTTTTCATGTGTTCTTGGATTCAGTTTGCAAGAATTTATTTTTTACTTCTGAATTCATAAGAGAAATTGGTCTGTAATTTTCTTTCTCTCTTGGGTCTTTGTATGGTCTGGATAGTAGGGTAATAGAATGGCCTCATAGAATAATTGGGCAGTATCCATTCTGTTTCTATTTTGTGAAATAATTTGAGGAGTATTGGCATTATCTCTTCTTTAAAATCTGATAAAATTCTGTACTAAAACTATCTGGCCTTTGATCTCTTCCCACCCCACTCCTATGATTGGAAGACTTTTGATGACTATTTCTATTTCATTGAGGGTTACATGTCTGTTTAAACTGTTTATCTGATCTTGATTTAGCTTTGATAAGTGATATCTATTGAGAAATTACTCATTACTTTTACATTTTCCAATTTGATGGAGTACAGGGTTTTAAAGTATTTCCTTATGAGTCTCTAGTTTTCCTCAGTGTCTGTTGTTACGTCCCCCTTTTCATTTCTGATTTTGTTAATTTAAGTATTTTTTTTCTCCACCTTTTAGTTCACTTGACTAAGGGTTTATCAATGTTATTGATTTTCTCAAAGAACCAACCTTTTGTTTCATTGATTCTTTGTACTGTTCTCTTTGTTTCTGTTTTATTGATTTCAGTCCTCAGTTTGATTTTTTTCCTGCCATATACTCATCTTGGGTGTGATTTTTTTGTTCTAGAGTTCTCAGATGTTCTTTTGAATTACTAGTATGAGAGCTCTCCAATTTTTTTATTTTATTTTTTATATAAGCACTTAGTGCTCTGAACTTTCTTCTTAGCATCACTTTGTGTCCGTAAGTCTGGGTATGCTCTGTATCTTTTTCATTTTCATTGAATTTTAGAAAGTTTTTAATTTTTTTCTTATGCTGGGTATAAGACTACAGGATTGGATCTGGAGGAACAGAGGGAGAGATGAAGATCTGCAGTCCATCTACTCGTATAAGCTATTGTGCATTCAATTTTATATGAAATTTTATTAAATATTCCTACCCTTTGGCCCTTCTCTTCTTCAGTGTCCAACTCAAGTACCATTTGTCAGTGCAATCTTTAGTTATATTGGCAAAAGACTTTGGTTCCTGATGGATTGAGGTGTATTACATTGTTCTTAGACTTTCTTGTTATTGCAAGGAATGTCATTGCAACATTTTACCAGCTTCCACAGTGAGGTCATGTGTCAATGATGCAAGCCTTGTATGTTAATGTGCTTCCATCTATAGATGTGGCTCTTATTTCTGATGTTAGGAATAGAGCTAGGAATGGTGGTTCCTGAAACTTATCACTTAAGAGAAAGAGAAAAGACTGCTTATGTAGCAATCAAATCTCAAAAAATCAGAACAGATATTAAAAGGAACAAAATAATGATTGATTTTGTTGATTTTGCATGTGAGAAGACACACACACACACACTACCAAGGCCACATAAGAGTTTATTTAAGAGAGTTCCCAGGTGGGTATAGGAACAGAGAAGCAGGAGAGGAGGAGAGAGAGACAGCAACATGGTGTCTGTTTTTAAGAGAAGGAGTGTGCATGGGTTTATGTAGCCACATTTAGGGATGTGCCTTCGTATGAGGTGCATCCTGCCAGAGCCTTGTTGGCTTCACCACATGGAGTGTCAGGAATACTTACAGATTTAACAATTGAAAATGTTGGATATTGAAAACCACATGTTAAGAAATCTCAAAATTTGAGCACTCAAAGTCTTAGCTGGCACATAACCTGAAATAGTATAGGCTGTTGTATGAAGTTTCTGGCGTAGACTTCTGGGCCTAGCCCACCAGCAGTCTGGCAGTCCAGAAGTCCCACAGAAACACACAGACACTTACATTAATTTTACACTGATGGCTGATTGACCTAGGGCCCACAAATATTACTAGGTAGCTCTTATTCTTAAACTAAGCCATGATTCTTATCTTGTTTAGCCATGTAGCTCGGGACCTTTCTCAGCAGTATTTCAACTTCTTTTCTCTGAGTCCCCTGGCATCTATACTCTGCTCTGCCTGTTTGCAGAGTTTTCTTAGTCTGGTAGCCCCACGCACATTTCCTGTCTGCCTCTGGCCAATCAACTTTTTATTAAATCAGTAGGAGGGACAAATATTTACAACATACCAACATAATCCCACTACAATAGGCATTTTTTTATTTAGTCAGACTCTCTCATCTCATTAATTTTTTTCCTCAGCGAACTACATACCTCTTAAAAGTTTCATTTCTGACATTGACCAACTAACCACATGATTTGCATAAATAGTGAAAAATGGTTTAATATTTGAAAAGCATTGTAAGTGCATTTGAAGTGTGGGAACATAGTTGAATGTCACATCTGAATCAATTTTTCTTGGTTCATTGAAATAGAAAATTTTAAAACATATTTATAGGCTAATTCCCAGCTTTCTGAAAGATGTAGGTACCTGTATAAATTTGAAACAAAAGACTGACAAGGATAATGCTGCTCCAGTGAGAAGCTAAGCATGCTTGTGTTCTTTCTTCTGTGCTGCTTTTCATCCAGATGAAGGCAGCTTAGTAGGGATTGATTTAATATGAGAGATGGAGCTTGGGAAATGTGTGGGTGGCATGAGGATTGTAGAAAATGATAGAGCATTATACCCTGGAATGCCAGCTGATTTAAAAGTTCAAGGGCTCTCCCTGTCACTATAGAACCCACATGTCAAACATGTTGTAATGTCTGTGCTTGTGTCTCCTTGAGGGAAGAGACATCTAGAGGTAAGACAAGGGTGTTGAAATATAGCACAAACACAGGAAAACTATTCCACTGTATAAATATTACAATATTTGGTATCTAACTAAGCCAAAGGCTTACATTAAATAGTTCTTAAAATTTCATTTTGCAGTATTTAAATTTAAAATAAAATCCCATTTCACAATCCTCACTCTGACTCTTACCAGCTCATTTCTCCCCCTCTCAAAGTCATGTCCTCCTTTCTTTTATAATTAATGCTTATGTATTGAAAATGCATAAATGTATGCCAACAATGTGCCAAGTCTGCTCAGTAATGCTTGCATGTGCATATTTTAAGGTCTGAACACTAGGTACTGGATAACCAGTTATAGGCTCATCTCTTGGAAAGACCAATTACTTCCCTCTCAGCAGCAATTAATTGCCTGTAACTCTTTATCTAGAGATGAGTCCTCATAAGCTTTCCCCATCCATATTAGCATGTCCAATGGAATTTTTTTCTTTTTTGTTTTTTTTTTTATTTTACATGCATTGATGTTTGCCTCATGTACACCTGGGAGGGTATTGAATCCTCTAGAACTGGAGTTACAGACAGCTGTGAGCAACCATGTGGGTGCTAGCAATTGAACCCAAGGACCACTGGAAGAACAGTCAGTGCTTTTAACAACTAAGCCATCTCTCCAGCCAGAATTGTTCTTGTTTAAGTCTTCTTCAGGCAACCATATTATTGCAGATTGATGGATGCAGTTTACATGTCATTTCTGAGAGATACCAACCCTGTGGCTCTTAGAATAAATATGGAGAATGCAGTCACAACAATGGCTTAGTAAAGTGTCAGCAGCGGCCATGAGTAATTGGCTCGTATTCTAGTAATGGGCAGGCAGTATTTCTCTCCTGTTGGGCAAGCCTTAATTTAAGTCCAATTACATAGACCAGTTATTGCCAAATATGAGTGCCACAACCAAATGCTTTGGGATACCCTGCCATGTTGGTCATTTTGTGGTTAATAGGCATCACAACTGATTGCTTCCCTCTCATGGCAGATTCTATAGCACCTGCCAATATTATGAAAGCTAGTCCTCATGCAGGAGGTTTTAGTGTCACACCCAAATCAAATTCTCTGAGTCTCATGTCCCAAATTCTTGGTGTTCTCATCAATAGAGCTTTGCCTTCAGTCCATGGGATGTGACCAAGGATAGCAGCATTGGTCCATATTGTTTTGCAAGGCTTTTTGACCCTCATGACCAGCAACTCAAAAAGAAGTTTCTCATGCCAAGGTTCTTGTGTTTGAGGGTTTGACTGGGGACTTTGGTTTACTATACATCTTTTTCTTCTTTCAAGACTTGGTTCACTCTGGGATTATGCAGAGACAGGGTTTGATCCCTGACTCCTGGGGTTAGAGTGACTGCTATGGCTTCATATTCTGACTGGGCTGCTTTCCTTATCAGTCTGTGTCCTGGGGTTCTCTCATGTAGGTTTCAGGGTTTAGCCAGGTATACTTTGTATTAAGGTTGAGCCCATGCTCAAAAATCCAAACAGTTTGTGGTAGGGCCTCCATGTGCATACACCAAGGCTCACAGGTTGAGTTTCTCACCATTTTTCAATCCCCAGATCAATCCATCAATGTGATAAAAATCTTGTTTAAGATGATCCAGTTATCATTAGAAAAGGTGATCCCTACCCTGAAAAACTTGTTCTGTTTCTAACTCACTGATTTTTATGAATTGCAAACATCCTTCTGATGCTGGACCAAGTGTGTTGCATTCAGTCTACAAGTTCCTGTCCAAGAATAGGAGCAGTCAAGTACCTTTAGCCCAGACCTCCTTAGGATGTCCCCTGAAAATCTATGGGTGAGCCAGTGAAACACATGATCATTGGCCTTTTTTTATTCTGTTTGATGGGTTCTTATATCTCAGAGAGGAAAGGGTGTGTATGTGGAGAGTGATTCAGACCTCGATGGGAGGAAGGGCTCTGTGACCATGAATATCCAGCTGTTAAGAAGGGCCACTGATTCACAAGACCATTTAAGCCACAGGATATTTTCCACAGAAATCCTATGAAGGTCCAGGGTCACTGGGAAGACTACATATTGACAAAGTCCAGGGGATTGGAATGCAGAGATCTATGTAGCTGGATAGTGAGCATAACAACAAATCTGTCACCTAAATTTTCCAAGATCATCAGGGGCAAGTCCAGAGCTGTGACATAGAGGATTCCTGGGTACAGTCCACACACCCATGATCCCAGGCTATGTCTTTGTCATTTGATGTGTGTGTGTGTATGTATGTATGTATGTCTAGTTGAAAGCCACTATATTGTCTTGACACACCTGATATAGCCCATTAACCATAGGGTCCCAAGGAGCTTCCAGATTATCACTGATGAGAGTTTATGTCTTATAATCTGATGTCAGTCATCAATATAGGAATAGTTGTAGGAGAGTCCAAATTTCTTGGTGGGTATATGGTATAGCCTGGGTCATGAAAGAGGCTTTGCTTTGTCAAACAATTGACATGAAGATAATTTCTGGCATCAGAACATGTCAGGGTTATTATGAGTATGCCCATTTCCTTTGGTTATTAAGGTGAGTTTTGGTCCCTTTAAGGTCTGGATCCTTTGTAGTGGGATGTTGTCCTTGGTTGGATAGGAGAGAGAGTATAGCTCACACACCCTTAGAGATAATATAGGCCCAGCCTACTTAGGATTCAAAGAAGTGCTGATACGAGGGCATCATTAAGATTCCCTTTCTTGGAGGATATGATGTGTCCAGTTGTCCTAATTTAGGGTTAGTTCAAGATTCTTGGTGAACATACTGTGGCCAGAGTTACATCTGAGAACTTTGTTCCTAGAGAAATCAGTTGAAGTCAAGATAAAGCCTTGTCTCAGACAACCACAGGTACTCAGGATATCAGCTTATCTCAGCCTTCAGTACAGGAAATGTTGTATTCTGCATTTATGTATTGAATGATTGTAAAATATCAATTGAAATTAAGGCCTTGGACCAGAGTGCCTCATGGTACACTAACTACAATGTTTCATTTTAGGTTTAACCCAATCACCCTTCTCTTCTTTGTTTGAGCCAAGACTTCTTTTTTTTGGGGGGGGGGAGTAGGCAGGGCTAATTCCAGTTTTGCATTTGGTTCCAAACTTCCTTGGTATAGGGTCAGGCTTTGGATGAGGCACACTCCTTTTCTTGGTGTGACACAGACCTCCTTCATTTGAGTGACTGGCTCAAGCCCATGTCTCTTCTTGCTTGGGACCCAGGCTTTGTCAGGGTCAGGGACTGACCCAGACACACTCCTTTTCTTGGTTTGGCCCAGGGATTTCCATGCCTATATATCTTCTCTTTGGGGCCCAGGCATCTTCAAAGTTAGGGTTTGATTTGTCTGAGCCTTTTTCATTTCAGGAATTTTCCCAGGCCGACTTCTCTTTTTCAGTCCAGGAATCATCAGGGTCAGGGTATCTGATTCTTTTTAGGATTTAAGGAAAGGATCCTTTTGAGTCTATGTTTGTCCAGTGCTACTGTGTTGTTAGCCTTCTTCTATGTTCAGTGTTTCTGAAAAAATAGACAGGAAGATATTGATAGAGGAAAAATCTTTGGTGTCTTTCTCTGGCATCTGAGATGTACTCAGCACATCATTGACCTGTCCTCAGGGAAGCATGCACAGACACATAGTTCATAATTCATATGAAACAAATTAGACATTACACAGATAGAAAGGTGAAATATGGAGGAGAGAAAGCTGCTTGAGAAAGTCTTTGTTGCAGAAGTGACTGGGGAGAGAGTGGAGTGGAGAGGGTCCATGAGCTCATGTGGGAAGACTATTGCTTCTAAGTTGTGAGTCCCACAGGAGAATCCCACCAAAGCCCGAGAATGTGTTCCCTTCCTTCTGTGATCAGAGAAAGGTAAGAGAAACAACAGAGGTTAGTCCTCTATGCATATAGAGGCCTCTTTCCTGTGTGGAGATGGTGTCCTCTCTCCATACGTCATCGATGGCCAGTGAGGGTGTCCCTCTGGTCCTTGCTATTGCAACCCTTCTTAAGATCACATCTGTCTCGTCAGACACTGAATCAGGCCTTTGTAACCCTTTCAAGAGAGCCCTCTGCCACATACATACACTGGTGTGAGATCAGGTCTTCACCCAAAAGATTTTTCTGCATTGACTTATCCAAAGTGGATCCCTGCCCACCTCCTCCTGTATATAAATCCTAACCCACTATAATGGACTCTGCTGCTCTCAGAAATAGATCACACCCATGACCGTGACAATGACCCCTTATATGAATTTACAGAGGCCAGGCCTCACTGTGTTCAGGAAAGCACAAAGTCTGTCTAGGCAAGCAGGTATCTTTTAGACTGGAGCTTAGGGGAAGTAATTGAATGTTTTTATTAAGGTCATTTCTTGGGAATAAACTCACATCCTGTCCTCCTCATGCAGGGAACTTCACCCCTGGGATGAGTAAGGACAGTGTGGATTCGGCATAGTCAGTCCCAGTGTGCAAAGTTCAAATCTTGCTCTATCATTTCTGATGCTTGGTTTATCAGCAAGCTTCTCTTTACTGTGCCAGAGCTATTACATGAGGGAACAGAGGCATGACCACACCTCTGTCCATGCCATTAATCCCAGCACTTGGGAGACAGAGACAGGAGTTTGAGACCAGCCTGGTCTACAAAGCAAGTTCTAGGACAACCAGGACTGTTAAACAGAAAACCATGTCTCAAAAAACAAAACAAATAAACAAAGGCTGGAGAGATGGCTCTGTCCTCTAATATTCTAGACTGATTTTTATTAAATATAAAATATATCACCTCACAAGTCTTTTTAATGTGTCTGAGTATAGCATGAAAAATGACCAGGCTTTCCTACATTGTGCTTAGCACACTGTCCCAGCAAAGTGGGAGATTGTACATGTAGTGAGGCTGTCATCATATTAACAAAACCTGAACATGAAATTACCGTCTCTTAGTAACAATGTATATGTTGGTACAGGAAGATACATGACATCATTGTCATCTATATGTACTTTCACACATATAGATGGGGACCTGCAGACATGAGTACACATGAACATACAAACAGCACACATTAAGTGAAAACATGTATATAAGCACAAAATTAAAAGGGAGAATGCTGCTGTAGTATTTCCACTGATATGATGTTTGTTCCCATATTATGGCTGCTATATGAGTACAAATGAAAAGATTGTTGCTGTAAGGTACTGAAGTCCTCAGAGAAGACCAGACATCAGTATTCCTGATGCTTTGCCCACTTTCCCTGGATAAGCTATGAATAAAGGTCTAATGTGGGCATACAAACAGCAACATTCCATCATTACTCATATAAGCTGGAGGCTGGAGTCCTGGCCCAGGTCAACCTGTGTGACTTCATTCCAAGGCCTCTCTCCCTGGTGAATGGGGGCATTCTTGTCCTGTGTTTCTGAGGGACAGTCCCACTGCTAAGAGACTCCTGATCCCTGCTGTTTCTAGCTCTTCTGAGGACAAGCTGTCCTCAGGCAGGGACACCTCATGTACCTCACTATGTTTCAGCCTCCCCACTTAAGGTCCCAGTGGAGTGCTTGATGAACTCAGAGTTTCTCTAAGGCCAAGACCACTGCTGTTACTAGGACAGGGAGTAATCCTGTGAGAAGGTCACAGAGGCCTCACCTCACCTCATTCTGAGCATCACAAAGGGCATCTAGGCCCCAGTTCTCTGCCATCTTGGCTTATCTCTGTTCTCTGCTGTGCAAACATCCTCAGAAGCACTTAGCTTTGGGGAAGTAGCTAAAAATGTTTCTCAGAGACATTTCCCCGGGAATCACCTACATGCATCTTCTGCTAGCCCTCCATATTCCCCACAGATACCATCAACCTTGAGAGGGGGAACATAGTGGACCGTGCTGCTTCCTCAATTCAAACCTCTGAACTCACACTCTGCCTCATCATCTCGGCTTCTCTATGGCCATCATGGTTCTTATGCTACCAGTCTGCTCACAGGGTACCATCTGCTGCCCCTTGTATCTGGCTCCAAGGAAATCATATAAACCTATATTTAGTTAAATTTTCTCTTACTTTAAACCACCCAGTCTTGTCACCTTTGTTAAAGAAAATGGCTTATCTTGGGTGCTGGAGAGATGGCTCAGTGGTTGAGATTGCTTGCAGCTCTTGCAGGGGACCTGGATTTCTACCCCAATAACCACATGACATGACTCACAACCACCATCTCCAGGAGATCCAATGTCCTCTTTTAGCCTTCTTGGGTACTGTACTCAAATGTACAAACCACATTCAAATATACACAAATACATATAATTTTAAAAAGAAAGTGACTCATCTTAGCACCTCTCTGCTGCAATATTAGTGGGTTGTAAAGAACTAAATAACTGGCTATCACATAGTACAGGGAAGAGCAGCAGATATTTTTGGCCTGGCTTAGCCTTGTGGACTGAACTTGCTGATAGCTGTTTAGTCTTTTAAAAATGACTTAGACATTCAATTATATATTGTTTGGCTTATGGCAAGGACTTACTGTTTTTTATTTTAACTTATTTTTATTGATCTGTTTTGTCATGTGGCCCATAGCTTGGTTTGTGTGTGTGTGTGTGTGTGTGTTTTGGTTTTTGTTTTGTTTTGTTTTGTTTTGTTTTGTTTTGTTTTGTTTTGTTTGGGGCAGCTGGATTGTGTTTTTTGCCTCTGTCCCTTTTTTTATTTATTCATGCTTGAATTTCTTACCTGCTTCTAAGCTGCTCTACCATAGGCCAAAACACCCACTGCACTGCAGAGAAGACCAACCACAACCCCAGGATCTACAAAGTCAGTCTACCACTGCCACAGGGAAATAGGGGATGGAATAGCCTGAGAAGGGACCGGACAGCAGCTGGTGTAAGAACCTGAGGCTCCTAAGAGAGAGCCAGTAACTGCCATGTCCATGAAGATTCAGGAGAGCCAAGCCACTGAGAGGTCGAGGAGACTCCAGTTCTAGTGTTCTAAGTTCTGTAGACTGCAAAAGAAATCAAATAACAACAAAACAAAACCCCAGCTCATTGCTAAGCCACTGGAGAGAGATTTCTGGAGTAGCTGGTAGAATTATAAAATTAGAGAGCAAACCAAAACGTAGTGCAATGGTTTGGATAGCAATGGTATAGTAAAAGTTTCTGGCCCAGCCTAGCCTTGGTCTGGACCTGCCCGCCACTGCTTAGCCCCCCAAAAATGACTGAGACACTTATATTAACCTCTTACTATACAATGGCCCTCTAAGGTTCAAGTATTTAAATGCTTGGTCACTAAGGAGTGGTACTACCTGAGAGACACTGGGAAGTGTGGCCTTGCTGTAGGACATGTACCTCTGGAGGTTTGGGGTTTCAGAAGCCAAGCAAGGCCCAGTGGCTCCCTTTTTCTTCCTGCTTGACTGTGGGTCTCTCAACTTCTCCCGCACCAGTATCTGCCGCCTGGCACCGTGCTTCCTGTCATGATGACAGCAGACTAAACCTTTGAAAATTGTGAGCCAGCCCCAGTTAAATGCTTTCCTTTATAAGCATTGCCAAGGTCATGGTGTGTCTTCACAGGAATAGAACACTGACTAAGACACTTGGGAAGATTAAAACTATAGAAATGCCATTCAGGCCCCTCCTCCCCATCCTTCCTTAACTGCCATTACTCCATCCTTCATCATCCTACCATTACTCCATCCTTCATCATCCTCTGCTTCCCCGCCCCTTGGTGAGGTCCAGGTTAATACCCTTACTGGTATTAACATATTATGGATTAGATTCAACAGAACCCTGGACTCATATCTTCCTGATTTTTCTACCAGTTTAGAAAGGTTCCTTCTTTTCTGATTCTTGTTTTAATCCTCTCTTATGAGATTCAGTTTGGATCCAGTGCTCGTTCCATGGTGTGGAAGAACAAGGAAAATGGACTGAAATCAAGTTCTTCTGTCAGGACAGGGAGTTGGGTAATCTCCCCCAGAACAGACTATAGCTCTAGTGAGGGGGGTGGATGGGGAGGCGTGATAGGTATGAGAAAGCTGGATAAGCCATGAACTCAGAGGGAAAGGGACAGATGCTAGAAGCATTCTGACAATGAGGAGGAACTGTGTACAGTAAGAATTGCACCCATAGGTGCTGCAGACCTGCTTCCGGCTGTCCCCTGTCAGAGGCCATAACACAGCTGTCCTTCAGTGATTAGGAAAGACTTCTGGTGGCTGGTGGTCTGGCCTCTCCCAACCCAGCCTCACTCAGCCCCTCCTCATCTTTCATATAGCCCTGCCCTCCCTGAGGGGAGATGGAAGAAAAGCTAGAAGGTAGCTGAGGAAGAAAAGACAGGATTCCTGCTCACAGAAAGTGAGTCCCAAGACCTTCACCCCAGAATGCACCTTCACTCAGGCAGGAGGCCTCATCCTGTTCTGAAGGTCCCTGTAGAGAGCTCCAAAGCGACTCGATGTCTGCCCTTACAGCAATCTCTAAATCCATCTAGAGAACTTCCGTGGCCTTAGCAATGTGTGAGAAGAGATACACCGAAATGCTCCTAGCAATTATTTCCGGATGAAGGGATTATGAATGGTCCTCTTTCCCCAGAGCTTTCTGTGTTTCTCCTTTTCCAAACAAATATATTTTGCATCTTTTAAATTAAAAAAAAAAATGAAATATTCATGTTTCCTCAAACTCTTCTCTAGCCCCCAGTTACAATAAACACAATGGAAAAAAAAACTGATATCCGGCTGAAGTTACTTATGAGTTAAAACAATATTATAAAATGATGTCTCTGGAATTAGTGTGCACTTTTGTGCACCTATATATGCTCAGACCTTGTGTTATTTAGATGGTATTTATTGCTGTTTATGGTGTTTTCAGAATCAGGTTTACTTTCCTAGCTGGTTTGGCTAAAGCTAACACCAAATTAATTTGCATTCCCTGAGCACACAGCATGTGAAACGGTGCTGAGCACTTGAGGGAAATTGACCTTGGAAGAAACGTTCGCTGCCAAAAAATGAAGTGCCCAATGTCCACAAAGATAATGAAGAATGGGCACTAACAGTTATCAGACACCAAAGCAAACCGGAAACCCATGACAACCCCGGGTGGTGTCATTTATGAAAACTCTCATTTGCATCAGGGATAATAGCTTAAGGCTTAGAGCCAGTCAAAATGTAAACAAACCAGGAGCAAGCAGAGAGTCCCTGAAAGAGTTTTCTATGCGGTAAGAAATTCAGCCAGTTAGCAAGAACGCGAAGCCAGCACCACAACCAGCAATTGCAGTCTTGTATAAAGCCCTTTCACCTGCCTGCCTGCTGCCTGCTGCCTGCTGCCTGCCTGCCTGCTGCCTGCCTGCCTGCTGCCTGCCTGCCTGCCTGCCTGCCTGCTTTTCTCTTCCTATGCTTTTCCTTCCCTCCCAGCCACACTGCACAGGGAAGCTGCAGGGGTGTACAGGGCATATGGAGAATAAATGGGGTAAATAAAAAGAGTCTGGAAAGACAGAAAGCCCTCCCCAAGACAGAGGAAACAGAAGAAGCTTATTCATGTTGGACCTACTTCCATAAACCTGATCCTGGGCATCTTAGCAGCCAGAAGTCCACAGGCCTTTAGCATGGAGTGCACAGCTCCTCTAGGGCATTGAACTGTTCTTCCTACAGCATTTTCCTTTCACTTCCTGTCATACTTGACTCTCATAGAAACTGCCCATAGCCTGGTCGATTTATACACATCTCTCTCACACACACTGAGAGTACTCATGCATATGGATAATCCCTACGTCCAGGCTCTGTGCAGAGCACTTTACACACATTTTCTTATTTAATTCTCATCAAAACAAAAGCCCTTATGATATGTACCATTATTATTCCCATTTTAGAGATATTGCTTTTTTATTTAATTTAATGCTCAAAATCTATGATTTAACCCAAAGATAGCAATAAAAAGCAATAGACATTATTCAAACTAGGCCTGTCATGCTTCAAAGTTCACATGTATTCTTGCCCATTTTTTAACAGAAAGATGTCTGAAAATATGCCCATAAAATTTGTCTCTGACTGGTAAGACACCGAGAGGCATTCTTATAATCTTATAAATTATTATAATCTTATAAATGAGTTCAAAAATGCACAAAGGCACAAAAAAATAAAAATAAAACATACTTATGTACCCACCATCCAAACATTACAAATTTAACCTTCTGCTAGATTTCTTACATTTCTTTTTAATTGCATGGATAGTTGAAAGTCCTCTGTCGTCCTGGCTGGAGCCTGAGAGATGTAGCAGGTCTTATCTCAGAAGCAGGAAATGTCTTTCTCCAAGGCTGTTGATGTAGCCTATCTTAGAAAGTCAAGCAGAACTTCAAAGTGGAATTTTGCCCACACAATTCCATAGAGAGTAGGGCAAGATGTAATGATAGGCCAATGAAGGGGTCTAGAGCAAAGATGAAAAGCTTCTGATATCCTGGCCTGATCCAATGATAACACTATATAGATAACCAAAAGGGAATACACTCTGTGATTTTTACCATTAACTGTCTGTAGCTATCACAGATTTTGACTTTCAGTGGAGGTTAGACATCAGAAAAGTCAGGGATAAATTCTCTGGTAGAATTTATGAATTTCTAGAGAATCCATGTTCTCTAGAAATCATGGAACAGATGGTATGGATGTCTCATCTGGCTTTTCTCTAACTGGAGAGTCACCCCATCTCTGCCTAAATGAAGTTAACAGATCAGCTAAAAGATCTCCTGAGACCAAAACAAAGCTTTTCCTAAAAGGCAATTCTAGGTCCTCAGGAACAAGTAATGGGAAGGGTCCTAAGCTCTTATAATGTCCACACACACATCAAAATCACTGAATCCTGTTTTTTTTTTTTTAAATAAAGAGGATCATTTCTTATCTGTGCCTATTAGCATCTCAACCAAAATGTATTAAGACAATTGCATTCATTGTTAATTAAGCTAACTGCTTACTTGGATCCCCAGAGTGGTAAGAAGCACTGAAAACAGCAATGAGTAGTCTGATCAATTCTATAGATATAGAAAAAAACACAAACCAATCTCTGTAATAAATTCATCCAAAAAGTTCAGCTACCAGAGTCTAGCTTGTATCAGACACTTGTGAGGCTGAGAAAGTCCTGTTGCTTCTCAAAATGGAAATGAACGATTCCTGAAACTACAGGTAAAACTGAATACTATAGATACTGGGCTTTCCTACAAGTACACACCTATAATACAGTTAAATTTTTAAACTAGGCACAGTAAGAGGTTAATAACAACTCATAATACAATACAATTAAATATTATATACCTAGTATGTTTAATAAAAATTTATATAGAGAAAGTCACTGTGTGGGCTTGCCAGTGGCCACTGTCCTCAATCCCACACTTCCCCACCTTTGGCAGGAGGAGGATTCTCTTGCATGTGGTAGGTTCTTGTCACACGAGGTGACAGTTACAAAGCTTATTGAATGAAGTGATCCTCTTTCCTCAACAGTAAATCCTCCAATACCGTGAGTGGATGCCTGAAACCACATACAATACCTAGCTCTGTGTAAAATGTTTATCCTTACACACATGTGTTCCATGAATCCTAATTTGTCTTATAATAAAAACCTGGAGCCAGATATTGGGGGAAAAGCTGAAAGATCAGAAAGACAGAGGAACAAGCCACAGCCAGTTATCACCACTCCTGAATCTTCCTCAGGACGAAAAGGGTAGATCCTGTCTCTCTGAATCTGCAGACTAAATGGGGAAGAAAATGGAAGGGCAGAACTCCACCTCCTCCCACCTGCCTTACATTCCTTTCCCGGCCCAGCCCTAACACTTTCTCTTTCAACCTTCCTAGTGCTGGGATTAAAGGCACCTGCACTTCCCAAGTCCAGGGAGGGAGCATAGGCATGAGATCCCAAGTCCCAGGGGCAAAAGTATGTCACCACTGCCTGTCTCTGGCCTTGAAATCATAGAAATCCCCACAGATCTCTGCCTCTGCCTGCCAAGTGCTAGGATTGAAGGCATGTGCCACCACTCCCTGACCTCTACGGCTAACTCTGTGGCTAGCTCTGTCCTCTGATCTTCAGGCAGTCTTGATTAGATTACAAGCAATATTTCACCACACATATATGCCTAAGATAATGCTTAATTTATAAGCTAGAAACAGTAATAGATTAGTAGTAGCAGATAATGAATAAATTAAAAGAATACATTATAGCAAAATGTTCTATTCATATACTCTACTTGCCCTCATGATGGCAAGGATATGTTTTCATGGTGCCATGAAGTAAGACATCATGAGAAAGCACTGGCCACAGCATAAGGGTCACTTAAATACACACATTCCGATGCCAGGGCACATGATCCAATACCTGAAGGAGCCACTATGTGACTAAAAAATAGAAAATATATATGATGGGGAGTAGATAACATATATGATGTGGGTATGCTGGAAAAAAAGGGCCTGAACAGGACAGCACAATAGTTCATCCCACTGATCAGAATGGCTTGTGATTAAGAACGTAGAAGTTATTTATTTCTGAAATTTTCCTTGGATATTTTTGGAAGCCCATGAGTAACCAAAACCACAAGCAAAACTCTTGAGTAAGAGCAGGCAGCAGTACCTGACCTCCCCTTCCAGCCTTTCCTGTCTGCTTCCATGCCACATGCCTAATGGCTGCCAGGACAGTTTTAGGAAAATACTGAAAAGGAGCTTTCCACACCATGGTATACTCCAAGGAGGTAAGCAAAGATTCATAGAGGAAACCACTCACAATAATAAATAGGCTGATAAAAGGTTATTGATACTAATATTCAAAAATTATAGTGAGGGGCTGTCAAGGCGGCTCATCCAGTTAAGATGCTTGACTCCAAGCCTGGGGACCTGAGCTCAATCCTCAGGACCCACACAGTGGGAGAAAGTTATTACTTACCCCTACCTGCACCACACACACACACACACACATACACACACACACACACACACACACACACACACGGAGGATGCAATTTTTAAATTGCAGAGAAAAAGGTTATAACTGCAAAGCCTTGAAGGAAAGGTACATGTTGACATATGGAATCAGGGATGACATGGAAGGTCATGTCTGATGGGAGAGGAACAGCAACTGTGTGCCAGAATACACTTTGTCCCACAGCAGTAGGATGGTGTGTATTCTGAAAAGAAGTACGTTAAACAAAGATATTGGTGAGGAAATACTTTGTAGGCCTAACCCTCTTTCTATCCTATGAGTAGGAAAACCTTCCTCTACTTCAGCAGGCCCAGTAAAGTGTAGGAGAAATGTTGACTACATTCAGTAGCATTGTTTGGCCCAGTGTCCTGAACGGACTATAATGCTATGAATTTAGTGGACTTGGGCAAAACATTCAGAGCTTTGTCAGAATGTTAAAGTGAGTCAATTAGGGCAGTGGAGTAACCACTTTTATTAGCATGATACATGGGCACGAGGGAACTATTTCGAACTTTCTGCATGTGGCACATGTTTAATTATAAGAAGAACATCTCTGTGTACTGGGGATGCCTTGGTGACTCTGCTATGCAATGCATGTATACTTTCTTACATCCCTAATTTCCTACAGCAGTGCTCTTGTCCTGAAGAGTTGGGAACAGCAGGTGCTATTAGCTCCCCACACATGAGTAACCACCTGGGGTTCACAAGAGGCAGGATCTTACTGGAGCTCAGGAAACCAGACTCCTCTTCCAATGGCCTCTGTGTGGGCTTGTAAGCAGGAAGAAACCCCAAGCTTCTTGAAGAGCAGTGGAGATATTGTGTAGCATGATCACTTTGACCTGGGTTTTGTTCACGGACAGAGAGGTGGTGAAATCAATCCAGAAGACTATAGGAGACCTTCCGCATCAATGAAAGAGTTCACCTGTGGCTCAGAAGCCAGAGCACATGCGTGTTACGGTCTCTTCTGGAGCCACAGCTCGGAGAGGACCTGATTAGAATAATTAGGTCTGCCAACAAAGATGATTTTACTCTAAATATTCTTGAGAACGTTAGGAAAGATGGCAGGACTTCAGCCCAATTTAAGAGAACCTGACTAAAAATAGTTCAGTGGTACCAAGAACAACAGTTCTGTTTCCAGCAGCGAGGACCCCTTGGCCACAGGGTGCAGTCTTTTCTTGGTGCTGTAGAGTCCACACTTGATGTAAATAATGCTGCTATGCACAGCCTGCAGGCCGCTCAATGAGGTGGAGAGTGTCTCTTCCAGGAAACCACTAGTCTCTTCCTCTTCCGGGCAGCTCATCCTGTCTCTGCTTCCCCTACGCAGTTTGACTGGTCTGAGCTACACAACAGCCGAATTTTACAGATAGAAAAGACAGAGAAGTACAGAAGTTTTAATTAAAGCACAATCCCCAGAATGGCTGATTCCCAAGCCCACTAAACACTGGACTGCATGTGGGCTTTGTTTTATAACTATCTATTTAATAAATGTAACCTCAGTCATAGATCCTTATAAGGAAATGTTTTGTTTTCATTTAGTTTGGGTTGTTTTTTTTTTTTTTTTCTTTTGGTGCTGGGTGAGTGTTAAGGCAACACTGACCTACTCTCTCAGCTCAGTCTTTAATTTCTGATGAGCAGGTGCTCACTATGTGCATTTATAAAATTCAGTGTGATAGCTCAGTGTACACATGTGGCATTTACTGTTTATCCAGCCTCACTCACCTCACCTCCCCTGACTTCTAACAAATACTTTTTTATACCCAGACCAACTGTTTCTGGTTTGTGTCTTACTTCTGTATTTTAGAAAACATGCACAGTCCTTTTCTTTGCACGCTGGGCTTATTTTCCTTAACACAGTGTCCACCATTGCTAGCCCCATCTATTGAAAATGACAGGATTTCATTCTTCTTTATGCTCTGCTTTATCATAAACTGAGCTGTTCTGGTCAGAAGATATCATGATCCTTTCCTCTAGTAGACCAAAAGAAACTCGAGTTAGAAAGTTGACTTAGCAAGTTGAACACAGAATATTAAATGACAAAAAAGATATGTAAACTGTATTCAGTATGATGTGTGTTTTATTAAACTAATGTTATAAACCTTTAAAACAAGCCATGAGCACTATTTGAGCTCAGCAAGATACAAGATACATATCCTACTGCAATTTGGTGGAAAAAAATTATATTCATCTATAGCATAACATATTAAGTCAGAGTCTTCCTACAAAAATAATTTAATGAAATAGAAGAAAACACAATCATTAAATGAATTAATTAGTAACTCATCCTGAGGATCATAAAGTCCTAACCTTAATAAGCAAATAAAACTAAAAGGTTCAGTGTTAATGTTATATCTTTAAGTAAACAATTTTCCACCTTAGAATCCTGTAGAAAAGCAGATGTCCACCCTGAATCACAGATGAATTATTCAAAGAACATGTACCTTTATTACCCTTGAACTCTCTGCCAATAAAGAACAATATCAGAAAGTGTATAGATATAAGCACTCCTGAAAATTTTAATATCAGAAGTTGTTCAGACCTTTATTAAAGAAAATAACATTGTAAGAGAAGCATTAAATCTTTTTAGGGATGTCAGAACAAATAAAGAAAGTTGACCTAGCTAGCCTCGGGCGTTGCTCTTGAAATTACATTTACTGTAGCCTCTTCCCTTTGGCTAATTTCGTTTTCATCTAGTCTGGATGATAAACTTGCAGCCCTTGCTGTGCACTACAAGCATGCTTGACAGAAGGGAGGCAATTGCAAGAATCATGATAAGCCATTTGAACTCTCTGCAGACTCCTTCCCAGGGCACTTTGCCCACTCACAGGCTCCCTGCTGAGTCTCAGCAAGTGCCTCACTACTTAGCTTTCCACTTTAATGGAATACCAACTTATATTTAACTCTATGAAGATGGCAGGTCAATATTTTATTAGCTTTTTTTTAATCATTGCAGTGGTTTGGTTCCACAGAAGACATCTGGAGAGAGAAGAGAAGGGATTCATGAGAATTAGAAACAACCACTAAGTTGATCAATTTATAAATCTGAATTCATTTTTTCTTCTGTATTTGTTTATCCAAAGAAGCCTGTTCACCACTGAGACACATGCAGAACCCCAGTGGTTTTTGTGATGCCTCCACTGGTTCTAGGTTGGGCTGTGGGTGCTTGACCTTTAGATGGGTCTTTTAGAAAGTTGTCATTTACTTAGTTGAAGCAGAAACTTCACTTTACAGGGTCAAGTATCTCCAGAATAGGATAAATAAGATAGCCAGCTGTCAGGGCCTGTCACACACAGCCAAGGTCTTCCTGCCAGCTTGTGGGTGTGGACTGGTGCAGCTAGAGGTGTGGACAGCAGTATTCAGAGAAATCGCTAGAAGTACAGTGGAGGCCTGTGATAACTGCTCATGCAGAGGAAATGTTCTCAGATAGCTGAAGGCTATTACACTAAGCAATGAGGTTCCCTCAATTTAAAAGTTTTTGAGGTGCCTAGGGCTGTATCTCAGCGAATCTACAGTACTTCAGAAGCAGAACTTTACATATATTTTATACACACACACATATATAATATTAGCAAATTGAGTAGTAATAAGAACATAGCATATACAGTAACATCTCCCTCTTAGGATGATTTAAAACTAAGCATAGACCCCCCCCATAGGTTGCAATTGTTGACTCCAGAAAGTTTTATTAAGATATAAATAAAAATGAATCCTTATGAGCAGGCTCCTCCATTCCATAGCACTGCGTTTTCTGGCCAGTAATAGCCCTGTTTCCTTATTGCTAAACTCAGAATAAGGCTACCTATTTTAATGACTTTTTTGTATGCAGTAAATAAAAATGTACACACAGAAATCACTGCAGTCCAACCGGATGCTAAGTTCTTTCTTTCTTCCTCTTTCAGTGTGTGTGGGGTGGAAAGAGGTGCAGATGTAAACTGTATACAGATCTGTGTGAGGCCGGGGTGGTTATTGGATGACATCCTCTAAGGTCTATTATTGAGCTTGAAGCCCACTACTCCCCATAGCCTGGCTGGCCGGTTAAGCTCTGGGGATCTACTTGTCTCCACCTCCCATTACTGGGATTTCTGACATGCAATCCCATACCTGGCTCTTTATTTTGGTCCTGGGGATTCAAATCCAGATCCTCACACATTTTACCAACTGAGCCGTCTCCCAGGCCTTTCCCTTCTCTTTCTTTTTAAAAAAAAAACAAAAAACAAAAAAAAAACAACTTATTTTATTAAAGCTTTCTTATTACTTTTTAAAGTATGTATCTGTGAATACAAGTACTGTGGAGGCCAGAGACAAAGGGTTCCCCTGAAGCTGGAGTTCTGCATTGTAACCCTCCCCCTCCCCCATTGTGTGTGCCACAGTCTGAATTCATGTCCCTTACATGTCATGTGAGAGGGCCACAAACCTTTGTCCTTGAATCATCTCGCCAGCCTTCCTGTCTGTTTCTTAAGAGCAATCTAGAATAGCACTCAGGAGGCAAAGGTAGATGGAACTCTATGAACTTGAGGCCAGCCTAGTCTACATAGTGAACTCCAGTCTAGAGAAATGGCTCAGCAGTTTAGAACACTTGTTCAAGCGAAAGACACAGGTACAGTTCCCAGCACCCATGTGATGGCCTAGCATCATCTCAAATTTCAGTCTCAGGGGATCTGACACTCTCTTCTGAACTTTTAGAACTGGGCATAAGCATGGTTCTTAAACATAAATGCAATGCAGGCAAAACATCTGTACACAGTGAACTCCAGACTAGCCCAGACAAAACATCTGTACACAATAAACTGCAGGCTAGCCCAGGCAAAACATCTGTACACAGTGAACTCCAGGCTAGCCCAGACAAAATATCTGTACATAATGAACTGCAGGTTAGCCCAAGCAAAGCAGCTACACACAGTGAACTCCAGGCTAGCCCAGGAAAAACATCTATACACAGTGAACTCCAGCCTAGCCCAGGCTACATTGTTAAACCCTCTCTAAAAGGAGGAAGGAGAGGAAAAGAAAGAAAGAATGCACTTATCCAGACCAGGGTCATTATAACAGGTCTGGAGGACTGTGTTTCCCTTTGACCGATTTGCAGGCTGACCCATTAGGCATGCTCTCCACACCTAGCATAACCACGTGCAGAGTACCTGCTGCCTCTGTGGACCCCATGCTGTGCAGATCATCAGTCACACAGACTGAAAGGAAGTGACAATCCAAGCAGACACATGGTGCCTTGAAGCACAGGAAGGAACTGAGTCACCATGGGGACAGAGTAATGGACCAGATGAGACCCACAGAAAGCATCTGAGTTGCTCCTTACAATTTTCCTGTGGAGAATAAAGGAGGAGACTATCTTTGCTTATCTTTTACTGCCAGCTTCAACATACACTCTTCTGTCATTCATAAAAATTATGCCCAAGAAGAACTGAACAAAAAAATAAGTCCTGACCCATCAAAGCCATCTGATCTGAAGAAGGAAAAGACTCGTGATGAATATATCAACACTTCCAAGTTGTTGTTCTTTTTTATTTCTTCTCTAAAGCAATTTCATCTGCAGGCAAATCGTGCATGTACTCTAGAGCTAGGCAGGATCAGAAAAAGAAACAATGCATTTATTTCACTTTACATTTCATACAGTGGGAAGGCAGGTGCAATGTGATGTCTGATCCAGTTTGAAGTATGACACATCAGTTCTTTTTCCTCCCCCAAGACACAGTCAAAGCCTCTAAGCCTGAGGTTGGAGGGTTCCTTTTGCCTAAAAGCACATTAAGTGCATAAATCGTCCCTCAAGAAAGACGATAAGGCTCCCGGATTCCTGCTTTGCCTATCATAAAAACGAAAGGCCAATCTGTGTGGCATTATATTGTTATATCCATCTGCACTGTACTCAAATCTCTCCCAAAGACTGTAATTCTCCAGGCTATTTCTTTTTTAGTGCAACAGGCAGACAGCAGTTGTTTCTTACACACAGGTAACTGAAAGTAGTTCCCATCTCACATAAATTTATCTTCTCCCTGAAAAGTAAATGCATCTCAACATGTGTTCCCAGGTTCTGAAGGGTTTGCTAGCTGCCCTTCCACTCCAGGAGGCAGAAATCGGTTCTGGTGCGGAGTGTAAGGGTTTTGATGGACAGAAGCCTGGAGCAGATCCTGAGCTTGTATTAAAATGCCCTCTGCTGGTTGCTAGCCATCATCACTGAGCCTGGAGAAAGGAAAGTGCTTGTGAAACTAGCTCAGCTGTGGACTTCCCGATGTCCATCAAATCCACGACTTGTGGGTCTGTTTGTTTCTAATGTCAAATGCCACGATGCTGTCAAAGTGTGACAAAGGCAGAGGCTTGTAATTGTATCCAAAAGACACAGATTACAGTGTCTTCATGCACACTCTTTGTGTACTCTCTATGTGCCCTGTGGACAGAGGAGACCCATATGATATATTTGTTATGTTACTAATTAAATGAATAGATCAGCTTATAAGTAATGGATCCCATGTACCGGCTGTGAGATGAAAGCATCTGAAGTCTGTCTGCTTTCCATGGTGCATTCCAGTCACATTCTTACCTAGGCCTCACTGTGCAGTCTAAAGAATCCCTCCTGTTAAGATGAGGAAATGTAATGAAGATACTAAATGGTAAGGTCTTTAAAAAGCCTTTCTGGGTAGAAAGGAAGAGAGTATACTCTGACAGTATAAATATAAGGGAAGGAGAACCCCATAGGGAATAACATCAATTGAAAGCATAAAGAAAATAACTGAATATGTGTTGCTACAACATTCAAGCCTGGTGTCACCCACCCACCGCTACCAACAGATGTTACACTGTAAAGACAGACAGTAGAATGAGCTTGCTCCCTCTACCAACCAGACTTCTGGTCCCTGTGATGAAAGTATTAGGTTCCAGATTGTCAACCCTATGGCCTCAGCCTCTGCATTTAACCCCTCTGCAGGTGAATATCACAGCACACAGTAGGGGTAGCTTTGAAATAACCCACAGGGGTCTGCATCCCCCAATACCTACACTGAAGACCTGTCCAGCTTCCCAGAGGTGGCTGCAAAGGAGACGGGCTCATACAAATTACTAAGTGAATGAAAGAGTATAGAGTAAAAGCACAAGTCAGGGGCTGTGGAGTGTCCAGTTCTACACCCGTTCCCAAGACTAGTCATGTCTCCCATGAGAGCATTGCCGCAGCCTAGCACAGCAACAGCAGAGATTCAGCCTATGGGCTTTCCAGTTCCACAGCTTAGCCAATGTCACTAATTTCTATGTCTCTGTTTCCTCGGCTGCAAAACTGGGTCATTCAGAGCATGTGTCTACAGAGTATTATGCATGTTTATTGAAATAATATCTATTAAATAAATGTATCAAATGGATATGACATCAGTTGCCTTTCAAAGCAATGGCTTTGATGGCTGGAGGAGAAGGAAGTGGGCTTCTGAGGTTTGGATGTGAAGTGCTTCCCCACAGGCTCACATGCCTGAACACTTACCCTACCTAGTGATGCTGTCTGATAAATGTGTAGAACATCAAGGAGGAGAGCTCTTGCTGGAGGAAATGAGCAGAAGACATTAAGGTTTTATGCTCTGGTCCCAGTCCCTGTCCATCCTCTGATACCCACTTTGGATGCCACATAACCAGCTGCTTCACACACCTACAGCCATACCTTCCCTACTCTGAGGGACTGTATTTCCTTAAACTGAAGCCAACCTAGAAAGGCTTCTTTTGTTATCAACACCAAGAAAAGTGTGTATAAATAATATAAGGACCAAATTGCTTTTCTGCTGATGGGTTAGTATTTGTACCAGTTCTTCCAAGCTCCTGAGGGAGCAGAGAGAATGTCAGGATATAGAATTTCCCTGGATATTAACTGAGGAGATGTGTGCACGGTCCACAATGGGTCTGACACCATGGTGAGAATCAGGGTGTACAATAGCTTATGACTTTTATGAAGTAGATTTGAATATGCAGTGGTATTCCAGACCAAATCTAATAAGCCCCAGAATAATGGTTATCGTCAGTCTTTTCTTCAATAGTTTTAAACGCATATGTGTGCCTACATGCACATGCATGTATTTACACTCAGATGCTGCTATTCAAAAGAGAAGCAAATAGTAGCCGGGAGATGGCTGGGCAGGAAAAGATGTGCTGTGCAAGTCTGAGGAACTGGATTTGGGTCCCAGCACTCAACTGGAAGACATGCACAGTGGCACGTATCCATGATCCCAGTACATGGCAGAGAGCAGAGAAAATGGGTCTCAGAGCTTGCTGGCTGGCTAGTCTCACCAAAATGGTAGGCCTCTGGTGCAGAGAAAGACTGTGCCTCAAAAAAATAAAAGTAGAAAGTGTTAGATGAAGACACCCAGTGTTGACCAATGGCTTCTGTACACATTCACAGTTCTAAATACACACACACACACACACACACACACACACACACACACACACGTTATCTGGATTTTTTTTTTCTATTTTCCATTCCTGGACACCCTCCTCCCCACTGCTAAAGTATCCCAGCCAACTCTGCATCATTCCACTTATTGGAACAGGTACCAAAAATTTCAAGTGCTTCCAAAGAAGGGAAGCCACCTTCTAAAACCAGCTGGGCATTTACCCCAAATTCTCAAGCCACTCCCCCTGAAATGCTATTCCTGTCACACCTTCCTGCCCTCTCATGTGGTTCTAGGTCCTCTGGTGGTGACTATCCTTATACTCCATCCTGAATACATGCTTGCTGCCAGAACCTACCAGCAATATAATGCAGATAGAGTCACCACCCTGAAAAGAATGTGTTTGCTGAGTTGGTTTCTTTTTAACGTCAAGGGCTTTAACTATATTACAGCTATAATCAATAGAAATGTAACCTTTTCCACCACATCAAATGAGCTCATTTGTATTGGTGGTCTCTTTCTGCCATTACACTGTGGCAATTGTAAAAGAAACCAGGTCAACTTAAGCTTTATTGAAAGACCATTAAAGAAACAAACTCAAACTCATTTAAATACTGAAGGCAGTACATTAAAAAAAATCAATACAGTAAGAACACCCGGTTGCTTTACTTAAACACCCCACATATGAGAATCATTTCACCATCACAGTTTGAACAAACCCATAAACTTAGGAGACCTGCCAATGGCAAAGCAATGCTGTTTTATTTAAAAGGTTTAGAGCTATGTAGCACTTAACTTGAACCTGATTAGACATACTGTGCTCCAGCTTTCTTCTCGTACTTAAAACATCATCATCTGGCAAAGACTCGCTGATCAATGAACACCATTTGCTTAAGGACACCATTAGCTCCCTGGGTTAAGGGAGCACTAATGGTAGAAAGTACAGTTTTGTTTCTTAAGAATAACAAACATGAGTTAAGGCTGCAGGAAAAGGCTCATGGGAGTCATGAAAATCCCTTCCTCTGAAGGGCGGATTCGAACCCTGACCAGAGATGAGGAGGGTTCGGCAGGCCTCAGCGCCTGTATCCTGGCCTGGGAGGGAGAGTTGAGCTCTCATTGCTTCCGGTTCCGCCGCCGGGACCGGTGCTCTCTGCGGCGTCCCAGCACACTCTGGAGCAGGGGGCAGCTGAACTCTGCACCTGGCCACACCCACAGCTCCTGCTGCTGCTGAGGGTATCTGCAAGGATCCCTA
>PVIH01012627.1:9646-62695 GCA_004025045.1 Sigmodon hispidus | reverse complement strand
CTGGAGTTACCATATTGCCCTTTGTATTATTATGTAATTTCTTGCACTGACGTTTGCCCATGGGTTCAGTGGTTCACGATTAGATGGGTCCTGGTCAGTTGTGGCACTTTGGTTTGTGTGTCTCCTGTCACCTCTCTGGTCAGGGTTCGAATTCGCCCCTCAGAGACCCCTGCAGTTGGTTTGCTCAGTTCACTCAGTTTGGGTTCGCAGTAGGGATCCTTGCAGATACCCTCAGCAGCAGCAGGAGCTGTGGGTGTGGCCAGGTGCAGAGTTCAGCTGCCCCCTGCTCCAGAGTGTGCTGGGATGCTGCAGAGAGCACTGGTCCCGGTGGCGGAATCGGAAGCAATGAGAGCTCAACTCTCCCTCCCAGGCCAGGATACAGGCGCTGAGGCCTGCCGAACCCTCCTCACCTCTGGTCAGGGTTCGAATCCGCCCCTCAGAGACCCCTGTAGTTGGTTTGCTCAGCTCACTCAGTTCGGGGTCGCAGTAGGGATCCTTGCAGATACCCTCAGCAGCAGCAGGAGCTGTGGGCGTGGCCAGGTGCAGAGTTCAGCTGCCCCCTGCTCCAGAGTGTGCTGGGACGCTGCAGAGGGCACCGGTCCCGCTATTTATTTTACTTTCATTGTTAAGAAAAACCAACAACATTTAGGTTCCCTGAGTTTGCCCCAAGACATGGTTAAATTATTATTTTATTCTTTCATTAATTCTGAAACCAATTCAAGTTACTATCTTTGTGGGTTTTTTGTTGTTCTTGTTGTTCTTTGATAAGTCAAAATAATACCTGCTCTATAAGCTGAAGACTGTGGAGAGTGGATGGAGTCCTGAGTGACCATGCATTGTTGACATGACCACAACCATGTCAAGGACCCCAGTGCCTCAGACCCACCCACGGGGATGGCAAAGCCTTTCCTGCTTTGTGTGTTGACCGTATGTGCAGGAAATACCAAGTACAGCTTCTTCCTCCCCTGTGGTTATGGGGGGTCTGCTCCCCTACAGACTCCTCCCATTGAGATTAGTTCATCTCAGATGTGTACAGTAAATGTACCAGTTTCTGGGTTACTGCTGTCATATCTCCATCGGAACTCAGGGCTCATTTGATCTCAGCTATTCTGTCCAGCCTTTCAGATTGCTAGATCCACAGCAGGGAATGGTTTTCAATTTTGTTAATAGATGCTAGATCCATAGCAGGGAACAGTTTTCTATTTTGTTAATTTGTACAAAACAGGATATAACTTACCTGAAGTTTACTTCTTCAAGAGAGGTGCTAAAATTTGCCCTGATATCACCAACCATGCTTCTGTTTTAAAGATATAGATATTTTTTCCATAGCAGGGTATGTCTACTTTTGAGGGACACAGAGTTACCTGTACAGAAAGCTGAGAACATTGTGTTTGAACACATAAAATGAACAGTAGCTCAACATTCTTGGAAGAGAAACAATAAGTGGTTGATAGTTCATGAATCTAGACACCAATGACTGCTGGATAGGATGATAGCCTCAGAGAACCCACTGAAGGGACAATCTTGTTCTTCCCTACAACTGCAGGAGTGGGCTTCTGCTTCCTTGCCCAACCACAGCGTTGCTGGATCCTATTACATACCTATTATTTCAGTAGTAGATTGGCAGTGAGGCTTCCAGAACAAACAATGTCTGTCACACAGCAGCAAGCAATATACAAGAATCAGTGTTGATTCCAGTTGGAGGCACTGGTTGAGCTGTTAACACTAGAGGTCTGGGTGAGGAGAGAGCTCCAAAGAAGGCATAACTGCACACTAACAAGGAAATTAAGGGATCAAGATTTTATTGGAAACATTTTTCTTAAACTTGGTTGTATTTACATTCTGAGTTTTTAGTGCATGTGATACCATTTTATGTATATATATATGTATATATATACATACACACACTATAATTTATAGAATGATACTTATTTGCTTCAGGTGATCTCAGCTTATATCTGTTATTTTTATGTAGTTCAGAGGAGTCTTGTAGATGATGTGCCACATGGATGCTTTTCCTAAAAGCTCTTGCTTCTAATTTTGGGTCAAGGGAAGACTTCTGGTACATAATCAACTCTTGAGAATATGGTCCTTATGCAAAATGCACAACAAAACAAATCAAGAAACAATGTCAAAACAGTGACATAATTTTAGTGTACTTGACTATCTTAAGTGACTGTCCTTCAAGCCAAATAATTGCCATCTTGGGGAATTCAGCTATGCCTCACCCACTTGTAAAAGATCATCCCGGTTGAACTTGTTGATGGTTTTCACCCATACACCTAGAGGGGAGTAGGGCCCAGTTGATTATCATGCTGTTTCCTTCTACCTGGTAACTCTGTATGTGGCCTGGGGGAGGTGCTAGAGAAGATAGAGGCAGAGAAAGACTGGAGAAGGTGTGTCTATGGGAAGCACTTTTCTTGGCTTGGTAAGCAGCTAGTTAAGGGGTGCTCACATCCATGTAGGTGACCCCTCACCTATGGTCTCTAAAGAAGCCCAATAAATTCACTGGATCTCCCAGAGTAAGCTTGGTGGCATTACACCTCAGTTTGTTGTTAGGATTTCAGGTAAAGAGGTAGGTAGGTGTTCTTTCCAGTCTTTCCCTGGGGAAGGGATTATCTATGTTGACTGATCAAGATTCTATCAAGGACAGGAGGCTAACTATCTTACCTGTTCATCTTTACATAGTAGAGAGGGGAGACAATAGAGAATTTTTTTCTCTACGCTTCTACCATTCCTCATAAGTGGGATGTGTACAGTTTGCTCTGGCATGCTTATTCCACACAAAGAATGTTGCTCTTCACTTCTTTGTCCTTTTAGAAGAAAGATACTTGCCTAAGCAATTCGCAAAGTTACCCATGTGCGATCTTTAGGTTGTGTCTTTTCCCTCCATTTCTGATACACAATACATTTGACTACTACAAACACAAAAATAAAATCAACTGAACTTGTAAGGTCCTTCCCTCCTCCAGACTTTGCTGATGACTCTAATTTTACCCTAGTCTTTCATTACTCACTCCTGTGTTACTTCCACCATAACAATACTGTCTCAGATATGTAGGTATGTGCATGATCTTGTGACTTGGAGATAGTGAAGTTTCATACTCTTAGATCTTGGTTGGGGCCAGAGATTTTGAATGACTAATCAACTTCCAGGTAATGTATTGCTATAGGCCGGACATGGAGTCCCACAGCTCTCTAAAATCTAGTTGAACACCTCTAACTTGGCTTAAGTGAACTCTGTTGCCTCTGGAGTGAAATCCAGAATAATAAATGCAAACTTGGCTGATAGCTGATTTGTTTGAAGCACATAGTCTTTGGGGTGTGGGGAGCATGTTGAGGCAGGGTTTCTCTGTGTAGTCTTGGCTGTCCTGGAGACCAGACTGGCCTTGAACTCAGAGAGATCCACTTGCCTCTGCCTCCTGAGTGCTGGAATTAAAGGCATGCCCCACAGCCACCCAGCAGAAGCACATATTCTTAAGCAGTACTATTTGATTCATTCTCTTCTGCCATTTTTTCTTAGATGTACAAGATATTCTCAGTGTTGAACAAATTCTCTAAATTTTTTTCAGGTTTTTACAGTTCATTGTGCATAATAACACAACAACAACAACAGTATATTTATTGATTATTTATTCTTAAGAAATCCCTTCTAAGCACCATATTACAAAAGAACCTCTCAGTGACCTTTGTATTTATAGTTTGATAGCAGCAGTTATTTTAAACAAATTACACAACATTTTAAGAAAATTATTTGCTAAACATAGTAAAGGTGTTTGTTATAAATACAAATAGGCCTTATAAATTAGGAAATATGCTTTGATTATAGTATTATTTTTCATATGAGTATTTGTGCCTGCATGTGTGTGGTCACAGGTATGGTGTGTGTGGTAGTGGTATGTGTGCACATGTATGTACATGTGGAGGTCCAAGTTTGACATTATGTCTTTCTCCATCTGTTATCATCTTGTAGACTGGGTTGGGAGCTTACCATTCCAATACTTGCCTGTCTCTGTCTCTCCTGAGGTCTGAAACTATAAGTGAACCTTCATGCATATCTGGCTTTTAATAGAGATTCTGGTATCCAAACTGTGGTTCTTACTCCCTCACGACAAATGCTTTACAGCTGAGCCATCATCCCAGCTATTGAGTATGGTGTTCTGAGATTAAAAATATCACAAACTATTGTTCATCATAATTACAATCATTTCTAAGCTTCTTTATATAAAACTGATGCACTGGATACAAACATTGATTGATATAGGTAGAATCTATTCTTGCAAAGGATCCCTATTGCAGAGCTTTGAAGGATTTCAAAAGATGGATGGTCCACAGAAATAAGGTGCTATAAATGCTGCTTGGGTTTGCAGATGAATTGGAAACCTCCCACAGACATCAGACTGTAACAGCCTGCTGGAAATTTTAGGGGAGAAGGGAATAAAATGTTTTTATAATTTTTAACAGCAGATTTTGGGTCTCAGTTTTCAAATGAGTCATGTCCTTAAACACTTGAAGAGGTCATATGTGTCTGAGTACATTTTGTGGGTGTATATCTTCCAAAATACATGCTTTCCCAAAGGTTTGCCATTCTATAAAATAAATGCAATGACATTCACCCCTTCCTCATGAAAATCTCATCTGTCCTAAGATCTTAGCATTAAGGGAAGAAATTGGTAGGAACAAATTCTCTAATTTCTACCCTCTTTCTACCCTCAGAGATTTTTTTCTCTGTCTTATTTAATATTTTAAATGAATGAAATATTCTCTGGGTATTCTTCACTGACATTCTGCTTGGGGAATTGGCAACAAATGGCTTGGAGAGGCTTTCCTGGAGCTATCAGTGCAGTTTTCCTTTAAACACTATAATCGTTCGTTTCCACCATCCCTAGAAGCTGACACTGTAACTGGATCCTGCATACAAGTAATGGCAGGGAAGGTACTTAACTTGGCTTTTTCAGGTTGCTTAATGATATCTGGTGTTAGCACTGAAGCAGATAAGTATCCTTGTTTTGTAGTAATAAGGGTACTCTTTTAGTAAGACTCCTAAGCAAAGCTGGGCATGTAACTGCCTTTCTGAGTGCTTATGTCGTCAACAAGTTTATAAATTATCAGGCAAACTTCCTAGTCGGCAAAACGTCTGGAGGCAGGCATTAGCACCTCACATCTGCTCTCCTTTGACAGTTATTACAGGAGCTGAGATATGACTCTGAGTCTCATCTCGCATGGTTTGTTTTCTAGTCATCCCTTCGGTACATCAGATTGTAGACTGTGCTTGAGTCAATGTTTATGCACAAGAAGTATATAGTCACTAAAATGTCAGTGGCTTCAAACTGAAGTATTGCAAATTGTTGTAAAGAGAGTTGGGGTCCTAATTAAGTGAAAGAATGCACTCTCTAAGAAACAGAAAATGCCTGGGCAATTATTTAGTGTAGAAAATTAGCAACCACACATATACACAGTCACAAACACACCTTTGTTAACAATTTAAGTGCCCGTATGAGGAGTTTAAATAGTGAATTTCAGTGAAGCATACATAGGTCAGAAACATGCTTCCTCTTTCCACATCAAACATGTAAACTGGACCCTTACAATAATTACATTTTAATAAATGAGGGATACTGAGACTTCAAAGAGTTTCAGCAATAGCTGGCATAGTATAGAATAAAAATTTATACCTCATGAAGTGTAATGGGTAGTTTGAGGAGTTTGTGGCTCCACGCAGTGACAAATAGCTTTTGGTTAGATGAGGCTATAGGATAAAAGATGTTTTTGTGACAGTCATAACTAGTTATTTTTCATGTGGATGGTTCCTGTTATTTGCTATGTCCACATATTATGCTGACTTTTCTATGTTTGACTTTTCAACAGCTGTGGTTGAGGGGTGTGTTTGGTTAGTAAGCAAGCCAAGAAGCTGATCTTTGCTTGTTTTTTAGTTCCTAAAGTCACTTACCAAAAACATTGGAAGAAACTGAATATACTAGAGACAGGAAAAAATAAATGCAACCCTCCTTAAACTGACCCTAGTCACTCCTTTTGTAAAGAAAAGTACATTTCTGCACTCATGCTTGGTGAAATAACAAGTGAATGAAACTCCCTAAACCCTATTTGTGTCTCATACAAGTGCATGGGATTCTTCCTTCTCTCTCTGTTCTATAAAACTTGAAGCTTAGGGTTTGGAATTTGGAATACATAGAAATGAATACATGTGAGTCATCTTTAGAAGAGATAAAGTGTACAAAGATCTGATCTGGGAATAGAAGCTGTCAAGTTTCTGAACTCTAAACATTCTATAGTGCTGTATCACTGAGGAATAACAGTCAATGACTTCTCACTCTCAACAGTCTACTCACTGAAAGGTAATTGAAAATGTGTCCTATGTTCATGGATCAGGATAATTTGATGAGTAAATCCTCCCTTTACTTGCTAGTTGTTCAAATGAATGTTTGCCTACCTAGTCCTTTCTTCATGAACAGTAAAGGAACATTCTTCTCTTGACTTCTCAGTGAGTATCACTGGAATTGTGCTTTGAGCTGTCAGTGTGTGGCCAGAAGTAATAAACTTCTTCAACTTGGTTTTTCTCTTTATACTTGGGCATATTAAAGACAAACCACTCTCTGCTCTGTTTTATATTTATGGTAATTCTTTTGTTTCCCCTAAAAGACAAGAATCCTAATGTGAATAAAGGTTGACCAATGAGCAGAAAATAAAAAATATTTTCTTTTTATTACTAGAAGATTGTTAAAAAAAAAAAAACCCAAAAAACAAAAACAGGGTGTAGGGCGTGGTTTGCCTCTGCACAACTTGCCGGAACATTCTATTGCCGCTTATGCTAATTAGGCATCGAGTAGTGACCAGTCAGATGTGCTGATGCTAATTAGGCATTGAGAAAGGACCTATCCGATGCGATCCTCAAATATGTTAATGAGCCATTATTTTGGGCCAATCACCAGCCATATGCTAATGAGTACTACTTTGAACCAATCACCAGCTATATATTAATGAGGCATTGTGATGGACACCAATCACGCGCCAGGCTTCCCTATATAAGCAGGCTGAATCTCAGGCTCCGGGTCTTCTTTCCACCATTTCACAACTGAGCTGTACTCCAATAAAGTGTGATCCGAGAAGAATCGTGCGTGTGGTGACTCGTCGTTCTGCAGGCCAGAAGCGGCTCACCACAACAGGGTTAGCTGGGCAGTGGTGACACACACCTTTAATCTCAGTATTATTTCGAAAAGCAGAGGCAGGCAGATATCTGTGATTTCAAGGCCAGTCTGGTCTACAAAGTGAGTTCGGAGGACAGTTAGAGCTGTTAGAGAAACCTCGTCTTGAACCACCCTTCATCCCCTCCTCCCCCAATAAAAACAGAGTTGAGGAAAATATTCAGATTATTTAAATGCTGTTTTATTGGTTATTTGTGGAAATGTCTGTGTCTGAGGGATTTTAATCATAAGTGTAAATCGGGTGCCATCTCCTTGTATTTTGTAATTTGGGTCTGACATCTCAGGTGAGATTACCACAGGGCTATTTTGTTAGGCTATAAGCATGAATAAATGTGATCAGCATTCATATAAATCTAACATAAAGGACATTGTTATGCATAAAATTCATGAAAAATAGGTAAAGTTGATTTAATGATGGTAAAGTACATACGAATCTGGATGACCGGATGGTTTGAAAGATTGCACATCATTGGTCCCCATAGTCTAGAGATTTACAATTCTCTGTCACATTTCAAAATCTAGAAAAGCACTAACTGGTGGCTTTCTTTGAGGTAGGCTCTTGTTATGAGTTCATTTAACTAATTACAGCTCTTAAATCTGGTCTTCTAGAAACCCCTGCGCTATAGACCAACAATAATGATGTCATCAAAGCTAATTTTGAGCCCTGATGAGCACAGATTTTCAAGAACCACAGCTGGGTATCTTGCACATGCATCTTCATCTAGGATGCCAAGGTTAGCAACAAGGAGAGTGGGAATGGCCTGGAAACCAATTTACAGAGTATTTGCAAGGTCAGTACACTCTAAGGTACCTGGCCTGTAAAGACTCACATACAGCATCTCTAATGGCATCAGTCAGTCCAAAAGAGGAACAGGCTCAATCTTCGAGAAAACACATCTCAAGCTTTTCTTATATTGTACCTGTGTGTAACTAATTTTGCATTATTATTATTATTGTGATTTTTTTAAAGATTGGGTCTCACTGCATCTCATGCTATAGGCCAGGCTGGCCTGGATTTCACTGTGCAGTTCATGCTGTCCTCAGACCTCCCAGCTACCCTCCTGCTGCCTGAACCTCCTGAGTGCTGGCATTACAGAAGTGAGCTGCCACACAGTTCTCATCTAGTCTCCTATTAAATTTCAGATTTTGAAACACATTCAGAGCTGCAGAGAGTTACATTCCTATTGGAATGCACCTGCACTTACGTGTGTGCCTCTCTTTCTAACAGCTTTTTCACATTTATGATTTCAAGTGTATGTACAAATGGATTCATGCACAATACACTCCTGTGTATAAAGACTTCTTTATCCTTCTATAAGAGATAATCTATGGTAGTCTCGTAAGAACAATCAATATATTATCTAAGAACATATATTATCTAAGAACAATATTATATATTTTAAAAACCAGTCACTTCTTTGCAATTCAGGTAGAAACCTGTCCTTGAGAATCATCCAATGGGAAGACTAAATTCTTCCTTATTTTTTCCCAAGGATATCAACTCCATAATGAAAAAGTCCCAGATGTACATTCATAATTGGCACCCTGCAAATGGAGACCCCATGCCACGAACAGGAACCTCCTTCCGTATTATTCTTACCTGCCCTTTCTTTTCATTTTTTTTTTTTAAAAATCTACCTTTTGTTCCCTTTTTGGTTTTCCCTTGCAACTGATATTTTTAAAGGCCACAGACAGCTTCCTGTTCAGCTAAGCAACTTAATTACACTTCTGAGAGCTGCAATGCTTTTTTAAATGGATCTGACTTAAAAAAAGAAATCTAGGTGATATTTTGCAGTTTGGCGATGACTGTTATTTCCTCTAGCCTCAGTAGAAGGAGATTTCATTCAAATCTTCAGACAGCCCAGAGTAAGCAGTTCAGCAGATGATATGATAATTAACATTGGGCCATTTGCAAAAGCGTGGGCAAACTCACCTGTGGATCTCTCTTAGAAAAGCTTTTTTTTTTTTTTTTTCCCCCTTGTCAGCAACTTTGCACCTGATGTTTTGTCTGGCCACTCAGAGAGCTCTTTTGGAATCTCATCCTTAGTGCTACCATCTTCGTAAAACAGAGAAATTCCATTAATTTCCAAAGAAGTCCCAGGAAGAAAAAGCAGTTTAGCAGTCTGTCCGAGGACTTCTCAAGGCGACGGCTATCCATAGGAAGAGCTGAAGCCTGACAAGTCTTCCTGCAAGGATCCAGGTTAGAGGCCTGAAATCAATTCAAGCAGCTGAGACGATGAAAGGGGATTTCACGGTCTGGGGTGTCTTCTTTTGAGCAATCTGGCTCACCCAGGGTTTTCTTTGGCTCTCTGACTAGAGGCGAAGATTAGTGACACAGTGATCTCCTCCATGCTCCTTTCCCTGGAATGAAGCCTGGCCTGTGGGAACCAAGGATCCTCTTCACATTTGTTAGTTCAGGACAGATAGAGTTTACATAGCTAAGGTCACTCTAAGTCATCAAGAAGAAAAGTAATTGCCTTTCGAGAGCAAGCAGGGTTTTTCTTTCTCTTAGAGACACTGCAGGCAGGAAAGCTCTCAAAGGCAGGTGGGGCTCCTGTGTGCAGCCGGAAAAACACAGAACTGATTAGTTCTCTCCTCAAGCCTTCAGGTGGTTGGTTTGAGGAGAAGAGGGCTCATCTCTTTTCCCAAGGTTTTCTTACAATCTTGTTCAGCTGGTCCCAGGTACCCAGGACTTCAGCTGTGCAGGGCAACACTACCAGTGTGTAAGTCAGAGGTGTATAGTGCACACACATACGAAATCCTTCTACATCCTCACATTGTGGGGAATTAGATGTATGAGTTTTCCTCAGAGCTACTTTCAGGGCTGAAGAATTAGCTCAGTGGTTAAGGGCACTTGCTGCTCTTGCAAAGGACCAAGTTCAGTTCTCAGCACTCACATTATAGCTCACAACCAACTGTAATTCTAGTTCAAGGAGATCTGATACCTTTTCTGACTTCCATGAGGGTGGTGGACATATAAACCTGCAGGCAAAATGCTGATACACATAAACTAAGATTAAAATGTTAAAAATGCTTTTTTCTATTAGTTATTCATTTAAAAATTTTATACAGTATATTTTAATCATATTCTTTTCTCCTAGGTCTTGCCCCAAATCTACCCAACTTCTCTCTTTTAAAAACAAACAACAAACCCAAAATAACTCATGCAGTTTGTTTTGCGCTGATCAACTATTCCTGAGCATGAGGCCTGGGTCCTAGAATACTTTGATATACCCAAGTCATTCCATTGAAGAAAACAAACTTTATTTCTCCACAAAGCTATCAGTTGGAAATAGCATCTTCGTTAAGGGTGAGACACAAGTCCTCTTCCCCTCTGTGGTGCTGGGGTTTCGCCTGGTTTGGACTTGCTCAGGTCCTCTATGTGCTGTCACAGTGTCTGTGAGTTCATATTTGCATCAATACTGTTTTGTCCTTGGCTCCACCCACCATCCCTGGCTCTCACAATCTCTCCACTTCTTCTTCTACATAGATCCAAGAACCTTCAGCAGAAGGATGTGATAAAGACACCCCATTTAGGGCTGAGTGCTCCAAAGTCTTTCACTCTCTATGAATTTACAATTATTTATTTACAGTATCTGTGGGCCCAGGATGCATGTTCGACAGTGCATTTGTGGAGCTCACAGGACAACTCACAGACCCCATCTGTTTAACCCATGTTGTTAGTTACCTGCTAAAGCCACCTTGTGAGCTCAAAAGCTGTTTGCTTTTTTTTTTTTTCTGAAAGAGCAGGTACATATCACACTTTAACATTATGATGGGATAGATTCCTTTATGAAAGAAAACTATTTTTAGATTCCTTAGCGTTTAATTGTAGAGCCTGGGACATTATGGAAGAGTGTTTCTCAAACTGGGCTTTTAGGACCTGCAGCATCAGTAACATCCAGAAACTTGTCAGAAATGATGGTTAGATTCTCTAGTGGAGCATTGTAGGCATTTACTGAAGATAATGCTGGCTTGCAAACTGAAGAGGATGATATCACTATTGCTATGTTGTAAATCATTGGATCTTAAATTTACTGTGCATTAGAGTGATCACGAAGGCTTGTGGAATTACAGATTGATGAGCCCCCACCCTGAACACCTGCAGATCTGGAGAGGGAGAGAGAAAAAACATCTTCAAAACATCTCCCAGTCATACTCATCCTGTTGTTCGGGGACTCTGCTTTGAGAAGAATTGGCTTGAGACAGTGATTTTTAAACCTGATTTAACATCAGCTTCACTGAGCATTAAATATAGAGAGGATGGACAACTCAGAACTTCTGCAGGTGGGTGTGGACCTGAGAACCTTTAACATTTCCCAAGTGATGTTAATGAGCAGGTAGGTGTGGGTACCACCGGAGATTAACACCAAAGAAATGGCCCTCAATACCGAGTTCCCATTAGAACCACCTGGCAAGCTTGAAAAACCCTGATGCCTAGATTTCAAATCCCAGGGGTTTCAACTTAATTGGTTTAAGATGAAACCTGTGCATTCTGAGTCTGAGAGCTCCCCAAGAGATTCAAATATGCCACAAGGTTAAGAACTGCTACCCTCACTATCCCGTACTACTGTAAGCACATTATGTTTTCCTGGTCACCTCTGTAAAGAGTACCACACTCAAGGAAAGAAAGATTCTACATGGATTTATTTATTCCAAAGTTGTAATAGAGGCTCCATGTTTTTATTGAATGGAGCTGAGTATCTGTGAGTTTGTCATTTTGGAGTAAGGCATCTAAATTTTGAATTATTTCATCTATTTTCAATCAAATTTACTTTTATTTACAGTGTTTATATTTTTCTTGTTTGGGCAAATGCATAAAGGGACCACAAGTAATTTTATTTCTTATCCTTTTAAGTATTTTGCAGATTACCTCCCTAGGTAATGGTGCTTTTTTATTATGTAGCACGGCAGAAACAGATGAGCAACGTTCGGTGACCACATCACCAGAGCAGAGGTTTACCTGTGTGCTCTGATGAACTGGACCAGACAATTACACTGTATTCAGGGTCAGGAGTAGGTAGAGTAGGATTTTACAGAAATTACAGTCAGCCGTCCAAGCAAACCATCCTGTGAGCCTGGGATAGAAAGAACTGCCAAGTCTGGGAGCAGTTATGAGTTCACAGAGCTTTCTACCCCAGGATGCAAAGCCAAGCCTTTTTAGGTGGGGTGGCAGAGCTGAAGTGGCATAAACTAAAACTGTTGAAACACCCACAAATAATGAACAGATGTCACATCTCACTACATACCTATGGAAAACCACCTGCTTATTATAAAGCACATTGCCCCACCGCCCCACCCCTTCCTCCTTAGCAGCCATGTGACACTGAGCAAGCTACTTAACTTTCAGGCCAGAATTTCTTAGTTTTCTCTGTTGTAATTATCTTGCAAGGACATCTGGAGGAATACACAAGATAACTTGCATTTAACCCATGCCTGATAATAAAGTGACAGTTCAGAAACTCTGATGTCCTCTGTAGCTCTCTGTCCTTCCTAACATTGTTAATAGTTTTGACTTCAGTTAGCAGCCATCAAAGATCTCTCTCCCTTCCTCTACTTTTTCATTGTTGCTGCTGCTGTTTCCCACCAACTGAGTTAGGGCTTTGGTACTTGGAGGGAACTTTAGCACCTGTCAGTACACACACAGTCTAGGGAGATAAATTAAGTGTATCATTACAATGCCTAATATGTGACAGGTGGGCACAGAGGCGTTTACAAGGGAGTGACACCCACATTTAGGTGTGGGACCTTCACGTATTTGGTGGAGCTTCTAAGGAAGTGTCCTCTTAGTAGATGAGTAAAAGTTAGCTGGCAATAGTGATGGAAAGACAAGTAGACATGCTGGAGAGGAGTTTTGTTGGCAGAGGGCTGCAACTGTGGAGGAGGGAGTGAACACGTGTCCTGTATGAAAAACCATGGCATTGGTAGTTGGACAGGCGTGAGACCTCAAGAGGCAAAAGGTCGAAGAGCTGAAAAGCTCCCCACCTCTGTTTCTCAAAGTGAGTGCAGGTCCCAGATCAGCAAAACGAACATCAGGTTGGATTTGGTTGAAAACATAAATGTTTATGTATTACTGAGATCCACAAACCTCTGTAAATTGGTCCCAAGAACTCCTGAATCTTTGCTTAAATAAGTCTTGAAGGTAATGTGGCATGCTAAGGTTTGAGAACCATTTCTGTTTGTGTCTTTCTAGGTTTCTTGTTGAAACCTTTACCATGAACAGGTGGAGCCTTCAGGTGCTGAAAACACCCCAAAGATTCTTCTCTGGTGAATCGAATTAAGTTATTATACAAGAGATGATCTTCCAGTACATAAGCACTTTCCCTCTTGAGGAAGAAACTTTGAAAACATCAGCAAGGGGACAGACATTGGATTTTAAACCTACTGACATTTAAATGGTGGACTCCCTAGCCTAAGATTACAAGTAGTAAGATTTCATTTCTGACATGTAATAGCATCTCAGGTATTTGGTTACAATATTTTCTGTGTTTCAGTATTTTTTCTTTTCTTCTTTTTTATATTATTATGAATAAAGAAGCCACATTTTCTATCCTTGTATATCTTTATTCAGGGTTCCTTCCCCCTCCCACCACATCAGGTCATTTTCTCTTCTCCACATCTCCCCATCCCTCCCATGGGCAGGTGGTCCCAAGGTCCCATGGTCCCAATATTGTTTAGTTCAGCCTCCACTCCTGGCAAATACAGTTTTGTCCCCCCAACATCAAGACTGAGTCAGGTGTTCCTCTAGGAGGAGTGGGATCCAAAGTGTCAGTCCAAGGTGTTTCTGATCCCAAACTGTTCAGTGGTTGTGGTTTGCAGCTTGGGCATGCTTTGCTTTTTTCTTGTTTGTGTGTTTGTTTGTTTAGAGTCCAGTAATGAGTGAGTACATCCCCTGCTTATCTTTCTGGGTTTGTGATACATTACTCAGGAGGATATTTTCCAAATCCATCCATTTGTTTGCAAATTTTAAGATATCATTTTTTTTTCTTACTGCTGAGTAGTATTCCATTGTGTAGATGTACCACAGTTTGTTAATCCATTCTTCAGTTGAGGGACATCTAGGTTGTTTCCAGGTTCTTGCTATTACAAATAACACTGCTATGAACATAGTTGAGCTAATGCTATTGGAATGCAACTGTGCATCTTTAGGGTATACACTCAGAAGTGGTATTGCTGAGTTTTTGGGGAGATTGATTCTCAATTTTCTGAGAAACCGCCTTACTGCATTCCACAGTGGCTGAACAAACTTACACTTCTACCAACAATGGAGGAGTGTTCCCCTTGCTCCGCATCCTCTCCAGCATAGGCTGTCATCTGTGCCTTTTATCTTAGCCAGTCTAACAGGTGTCAGGTGGTATCTCAAAGTTGTTTTGATTTGCATTTCTTTGATGGCTAAAGATGATGAGTACTTTTTCCAGGTGCCTTTCAGCCATTTGTAATTCTTCTGCTAATAATTCCCTTTTTAGATCTGAACCCCATTTTTTGGTTGGATTATTCAAGGTTTTTGGCTCTAGATTCTTGAGGCAGCTTCTGAAGATATCTATTAAATCCATTTGCATCATAACCTCTGTTAGACTCCTTATTTCTCTGTTGAGTTTCTGTCTGGTTGACCTATCCAGGGTTGAAAGTGGGGTATTGAAGTCTCCCACTATTAGGGTGTAAAAATTAATGTGAGATTTGAGCTTTAGCAGTGTTTCTTTTACATAAGTAGGTGTCCTTTTATTAGGGGCATAAATATTCAGGATTGAAATCTCCTCTTGACCAATTTTTCCTGTGATGAATAAGTAATGACCATTTTGGTCCCTTTTAGTTGCTTTTAACCTGAAGTCTACTTTTTAGATATTAGGATGGCAACCCCAGCTTGATTCTTAGGACCATTTGATTGGAAAATCTTTTCCCAACCCTTTACTCTGAACCTGTGTCTGTTTTTGTGGTTGAGGTGTGTTTCTTGTAGGCAACAGAAGGATGGCTTCTGTTATTGTATCTATATTGTTAGTGTGTGAGGTTTTACAGGAGAGTTGAGTCCATTGATATTAAGGGTTATTAGTGACCACTGATTGATATTTCCTGCCATTTTTGGGTGGTAACTTGTTTGTATTTCCTTTCTCTGGGCTATTCTTCTGTGGAATTATTGATTGTTTGTGCTTTCATGGGTGTATCTGGTGTCCTTAGGTTGAAGTTTTCCCTCTAATGCTTTCTGTAGTGCTGAATTGGTAGATAGGTATTGTTTTAGTCTGACTTTGTCATGAAATATCTTGTTTATGCCATCTATGGTGATTGATAATTTTGCAGGGTATAATATTCTAGTTTGGCAGCCATGCTCTTTTAGCATCTGTATAACTTCTGACCAAGCCCTTGTAGCTTTCATTGTTTCTATTGAATAGTCAGGTGTTATTCTGATGGGTCTGCCTTTATAGGTAAGCTGGCCCTTTTCTTTTGCAGCTCTTAAAGTTTTTTTCTTAGTACTGTATGTTTTGTGGCTTGATTATTATGTGGTGTGCTGACTTTTTTTTGGGTCATATCTATTTGGTGTTCTGTAAGCTTCTTGTATCTTTATAGGCATTTCCTTCTTCAAGTTAGGAAAGTTTTCTTCTATGACTTTATTGAATACATTATCTGTGCCTTTGAACTGGTATTCTTCTCCTTCTTCTATTTATATTATTCTCAGGTTAGGTCTTTTCATGGTGTCCCAGATTTCCTGAACATTTTGTGTTATGGCTTTTTTGGTTTTAGTATTTTCTTTGACTGATATATCTATTTCAGCTACTGAGTCTTCCACTTCAGAGATTCTCTCTTCCATCTCTTGGATTCTGTTGGTTATGCTTGTATCTGTGGTTCTAGCTTTTTTCTTCAGGTTTTCTATTTCCATCTTTGCCTCATTTTGTGCCTTTTTTTATTGTTTCTATTTCAGTTTTTAGTTCCTTTCATATGCATGTTTCTTTCATAGATTTGCTCATCTCTTCCAATTTTTTGGTTGTATTTTCTTCCATTTCTTTAAGGGAATTTTTCATATCTTCTTTGAGGGCTTCAATGATCACCATAAAGTTATTTCTGGTGTTGCTTCTTTCTTTTTCTTCTTCATTGCTCTGTTCAGGTCTTGTAGTTGTAGAACCACCACTTTCTTCTAGAGTTACCTTGTTGTTCTTTATATTATTATATATATTTTTGCACTGTCGTCTGTCCATGGCTTCAGTGGTTCACAGTTGGGTGGCTCCTGGTCAGCTGTGGCAAGAGTGCTTGTGTGTCTCCTGTTGCCTCTGAGCAAGGGGTCTGCTCATTCTCTGACTCTGCTCTGGGTGGGGGTCTGAATTTCAAGTCCTTAGTCTTTCTCTGTTGATGCAGTTGAGGGTGGGGTCGCCGTGCTATGCCCCCTCTTTTAGGTTCAGCTGGAGGAACTCTCACAGCCAAAGTGTATTCCTGTCTGCTAAGGAGTGTGTGGAGACACGCACCACAGACAGAACCTGGTCCTGGAACCGAAATCCGAACCAGAACACAATTTTCCCTGGCAGGGATTCAGGCACTGGGGGCCTGCTCTGTTTTAGTATTATTATGGCTATTTTGTTAGCCACTGTCCCATATCCTAATAAGAACTTGCTCACTTTCTTGGGGCAGGAACCCAGAAGGCCACGTTTCTTTGAAAGGTCTGCTCTGGAGCAGCACTAAAGGAAGAGCTAAGAGTATGGAGGCTGTATGGTGGGGTGTGAGTTCTGGATGTGAGTGGATAGTGAAGTGTAAGAAGGAAACTTAAAGCACTGGGTGGGGATGATTTCTCCCTTGCTACCTTCACAGCTAATGAAATTTATGAAGTCTAAGACTGAAACAAGAATGTGTAAATCCTGCTTGCCAGGTGTTGGTAATCTAGGTAGAGGTTTGCCCCTCCCAAGGACACTTTCCATTAACCCATTTATTGAGTACCCTTGATATTTATGACACACCTACCACCCTGGGTGTCTCAAGTCAGTTTCCTTCCTGCCACTCCTCTAGGAGGAAAGTTTGGGTTGAATTGGTCCTACAGAGATCCTGGGTCGTGTATAAAGCAATGAACACTGATGGCTAGTTAGCACAGGAAACAAACCTATTGGCTTGTAATTTCTCTGGTTCTACATGTGCGTAGTAGTAGCAGACCATGTAGGTTGCTCATCACATTCCACATACATACAACATGGAAGGAGCAGCTCACAGAGAACTAACTGGCTTTGAGTTGGTAAAAAGAAAAGGGTCAGACATGTGTCTTCTTTCTGTTCCCGCCCCCACCTCAAGTGTTTCCTTTCTGTTTATTCCCCTCACCATTTCCTGTGTTCCTAGCTGTTGGGAAAAAGCACTTAGAGAAAGGTGAGCCTTTGGATAATGTTGGAGTAGTGTAGGGAATATACCTTTAAGCACATTTTCTAGGCCTGGGAGGGGAGAGAAAAGGAGAAGCTATGTTAGGTGGAAGAGGAAGAAATAAAAATCCAAGATATTTGACAGATATACCTTTTCACCACTACCCCCAAAACCACTCATCTTTGCTTAAAGTCTGACCTGATACGAGCCCCCCCCTCTCGCCCCCCGCCATTTGCCTGTGTGCTTTCACTGAAAAAGTCCGTGCACAAGGACTGAAGTCAGAGCAGCTGAAAATAGGTGCATGACTTGTTGAGCATACAAATCATTTTCCCCTTAGTCTCCAAGGGAGGAAAAAAAAATTCCTTACTCTCCTTGCAACCTATTCTGCAATCAGGAGAGGTGGCTGAGGCGGGTCCTTCACACAGTTCTCAGGGGCTCCCTCCTAGGAAACTTTGCTCGCCCAGCAGGCTGATTTTATTGGGGTCTTGTGGAGACCTTGGGCAAGCTGCTGGGCTCCCCCTCCTAACCAGGGCCCCTTAGAGCTCCACGATGCGTCTGTCTCTTTAAATCGCAGCTGCACGGCTGGGAAACAGCGCCGCTCGCCGCCCAAGCCGGCTGGTGCGAGCCTGCTCGCACGCGCTTCGGCTGCCGGCTGCGCTCGCTCGGCGAGGGCTCGGCTCGACCCGCGGGGGCTCGGCGGCGGCGGGGAGGCGCGGGGCGGGGAGGCGCGGCCCGGGCCGAGAGCGAAGAAAGAGCGAGCGGGGCCGGGAGAGACGCCGCACCCGGTCCCAACGATATGCCGGGCTAGTGCTTTCCCCGAGTCCTCCCTAAGACGATTTCCATAGTAACCCGATCAAGTGGCTCAGGACCGCGCAAAACCTGAGGATTTCGGCGGCCCGCCGGCGGCGTTGACCTCGGCCAGGTAAACGCTGCGATCTCTTCCTTCTCCTCCTCGCCTTTGCAAACCGCTGCGCTTCTTGCAAAGTTCCTTTTGTGGAAAATCGCCCAGCCTCATGCAGCCTGGGGGGGATTTGCAACAGTGTGCTGTGCAATCCAGGTGCTTGCCACGGGCACCCTCCCCTGGCACTTCCCCAGCATCTATTATCACATTATTTAAAAATTATTTTGATCGCTTTCTCCGCTCGCTCTCCTTTTGCACCCCCTTATGCTGCTGTATTCTAGGCGCCCCCTCCCACCCTGAGTCTAGTGTTGGGGGGTGCCAAGGAGAAGTCGAGGGGTGGGGGGTGGATGGGGGTGGTGAGTAAGGTCCAGGGAGTGGCGGGTTCCGATGGGGCTGGTTGCTCTGAATGCTCTGGGCTACTTGGAGCATCACACATGGCTTGCACTGGGCTTATGAGGAGAGCTGTCAGCACCAGGGAGCCCTAAGTGTGCAGACTGAGCCCAGAGTCTGTGAGGGAGGGATGCAGGCTTGCTGGTGATGGAGCACTTGGCTGGGTGGCTGGCTAGCATCCATACATCATAGCTTTGCTTCCTACTCCCCCCCGCCCCTCTTTGGGTTTCTCTTTCTTGTTCACCATCCTCTGTTTCTTTCTTCTTCTCCTCCTCGATGTCCACACCATTCTCTTCCCTTCCTTTCCTGACCCCCCTTCTCCCTTTTTCCCTTTACAAAAAGGGAGGAATCCTTTGTACCCCTTTGGTTCTGCCAGTATGAGAATAACTATGCAACCAGCAACGTGGCTACCTTAACCTGCTTGTTTTCAGACCCGTCCTCATCCATCAACATATTTGTTTCCTGAGTCTATTGATCTCCATGGATTGTGCAGAAATGCATTCTAAGCTGGGCGACTATACGTCAGAATCGGACTTCTGCAGCTCTAAGTACCACATGTATTGTAAAGACAGCATGGTTTTTAAATCCAAATAAGCTGTGGGTATAAATAAATGCATCTTTGAAAAAAAAAAAAAACTAGACTTATTTTAGTGAAACTTCCCTCTCTGATTATTGCTATACTCTTTCCTCCTCTTTGACATTTAATTGCAGGGAACTTGGGAGACAGCCCCTTCCCTCCCCTAGTTTATAAGGAACATGCAACTTTTATTGTAATTATCTCCTCTTGAACCTGATTGAGTTTGCCTTACACAGGGACTGGAATGAAAAGGTCATAATTAAGGCTCTGGTATTTGCTTCCCGAAAGGCAAGCTGGTCCAAGGGGGGAAGTAGAGAGAAGCAGTAGACTGTTACAACCCTGCCAAAGAATAGAAACAGATTAGCAACTTCTATGTCAAATTAGAATTGAACTTTGGTGAAAATACTATGAAGTCAGGCCTTTTGTTTTTGGTCATTGATATAGGCACGGCCCTGCTAGGAAGATGTAAGTTAGTAGCCACTATTTAAAAATGAGCCACTGGAATTGAACCTACCCTGCCTTGCTTGTGTACATGCTTTCTCATTATATTATGCTTTTAATTTTTGTTTGATATCTAGGATGCATGTGTTCTGAGAAACAAAGGGTGTTTGTTATGTATGTAAGTGTGTATCTTCTTTTTAGCCAAAAAGGGCTTTGTTAGCTTTTCAAAAATTTTCTCAAAAAAAGAAATCTTGCTACAGTCAAGTTTCCTGAGATCACAGTATTTCCCATGTGGAAAATGGTACTAGTAGTTAATTTCCTCCACTTTGAGCAGTGTGGAGAGTTGAGGCAGGGTAGGGCTCAGTTTCAGAGCACATCCAAACCTCCTTTCCTTTGTGTGCACATTTGTCTTTAAATTAAATTATTAATACAGAATGAAGGATCCTGGGGGCAGAGACTGGATTAGGAAGAAGAGCTCAGCCCCTGACAGAATGGGAAACAAACCCGAAGCAAAGGAAATACAATTGTCATGCCTCTCCACACCATCATCTTTAGTTTATCCAATTAGGCGGCTTTACATCTTCAATGTGCTTCATTTTCTTATTTGTACAAATGATATTGATTGAACCAAAGGTTGTATTTACCCAGTTCAGATGTTCAGATGAACATTTAGAGAATATTTAACAACTCATTTGTCATTGAAACTAGCAAGGCAGGCTCCTAAGACATCTCTTTAAGCAGTGATAGTGTAGGAATGATGCCACATTTTTCATGCCTGACTTCCAATTCTGGCATTTCCTGGATGGATAGATTGGTTCCTACACATGAACAAGATGCTTCCAGTAGTCTAAGTGTAACTTGAATGTGCAATTAATAACTGTGCAGGTGCAATAAAATATTTTTTCTTTTTCTTAACATCAGAATTACACCTTCTGACCACTTTAATATAAGCATGTATATATGAAGAACTTAGCATAAAGACTTCTAAGTGTCATGCGATTTGACCTTTAAAGATATTGTAGTGATGGCCATAAATCACCTCAGCTTATTATACACTGATTCTGAAACTACTTACTCACACCCAACTATGATTGTATCTATATATAGGTCATTTAATAATGGACTGGTGAAGGATATCGTTATGATAGGAAAACAGAACCTCTCAAGTTTGACTACCTTGTGTCCCTATTTTTATATAGAGAAATAAGTAAAGTTTGTGACCTGATCACTTAATGTACTGAATTATTGCAAATTGATCATTACTAAGAATATATCTCACTCTGAAATTGCTATAAGATCTTAAGTTGTCTGGAGGACTCTGAGCGACTCATCCTTGTAACCCATGGCAACAAGGAATGATTGTGCAAGGTGCAAGCTGAAGTACGAACCTATGCCTACAGTTTCTGAGTATTTCAGAGACTTCATATGAAAACAATTAGTATACTGGCTCCCTTGAACAGATGGATGTTAATGTATTGACTTAGGACACATCTCAGATTTGCCTTGCAGCGGTTTTTACTTATTTGCTTGAGAGGTCATGTGAAAATCTTCAGGCAACATACACACACTGAATTCCACATGTCTAAAGAACTTAGACATGTGCATGAGTAATTGCTTTTGTGTGTACCTGGGGTCACTAGGGTGGGAATATTACCATATCAAATCTTAGAGGAAATGCAAACTGTAGAAATGATAGGTGTCAAGAAGTTTGTGACTGACAAAGTAAAAGATGATAGGTCTTATATATTTCTTCTTGGCACTCTCTTAAAGAGTAATTTTTGCAGTGGCCCTCAGATATTACCTAGTCTTGCATTTTCTCAGAAGAAAAGTGTGTGTGTGTGTGTGTGTGTGTGAGAGAGAGAGAGAGAGAGAGAGAGAGAGAGAGAGAGAGAGAGAGAGAGAGAGAAGAGGGATCAGGATTGGACCATTGATGAATGGATCATAGTAATGCTTTTTTTCTTCCATCTAGGGGAAGATGAATTGTTAGACTCTGTAGTCCCTGCTCAGAGGTGGTAGATACTGGAAACTAATCACTTCTTATTAGACGAAGAACTGCTTAAGCCCAGCAGGTATCACCTTCTACTTCTAAGTAGAAGAATGCAAGTGGGGAATATATTTGTTATGGTTAAAAAGAAGAAAACATTAAGAATGTTTTCATCTCGTACCCTTCTCTGTAGGGAAAAAATAATTTTTCATAGTGTAAACTAGACTTGAGGTTAGAAAAGGTCCCCAGGACTGTGTCTTTCTGTTCTTACATCATCCTTTCTCCCAAGTCAAATTGTAACTGTTTCATCTGATGTGAATCTATGGTGCTTATGTGTGTGTGTAGGTCACCATCCTTTTTTATCCCAGATGAAACTTTAAAACAGATGAATAGGAGTTCCAGTCAAATAGATTCTGATCTTACTCTTTTCATCAAGTTAGTTATGGAACTCAGCAGTCTGTATATGGAAGCCACAGGCCTTTAGAACTATACACAGTAGGCATTCTCAAGTAAGTTTAGTGTTGAAAAAAAAGAAACTTGATCTCAATAAGGGTCTAAAAGCCCCCGATTCCTTCTCTCTGGACTGTACAATGGTAGTTTGGTGATGCTTGTTGCTCATCTTTGTAATGTCATTTTCATAAGAATTGTGTTTATTTTTTTCCCACTAGAGATTACAGGGACCTAGAGATCCAAAATCTGGAGGTGTCCTGAGCATAAAGCCATTGTTTAGACCAGAAGTGATTGAAAGTGGGTCAGGTACAGCCAGGAATGCTTGAGAAAAAACAAACAAACCAAAACCAAAACCACCACCAATAACCTTAATGTTTGTTTCCTTGATCTCGTACATTTTTATGTGTAGACTTAAAGGTTTTATATTAAACTTCTGCCTTTTTCTACTTGAAAAGTCATCTCAATCCTCATCCCTACTTGAGGGCTTTCAAAGAGTTCGTAAGCAAAATGTTGAGAATGAAACAATACTTTCTATATTCAAAAGTGACCATAAAGTTCTATCCATTGGAGATGTTATTTCCAATCAAAAGAAACATTTGGGTTTTGAACATCTCCATATACCACCTTACTAAGATAGAATATGACCTGTGAATGCCTGATTGCACTGCTACATTTTCAGGCACTATTATCTAGCAAATTATAAATGAGACTTGAGGGGCAGATTTCTATGACCTTCAATTGTGACTCTGACACTTATGATTCTCAACCTTCCTAACAATGTGACCCTTTAATACATTTCCTCATGCCATGATGACCCCCAAGGATACAATTATTTTCATCACTAGTTTGTAACTGTAATTTTGCTACTGTTATGATTTATAGTGTAAACACTTATGGTGATAAATGTTTGCCGCAGGGTACACAACACACAGGTTGAGAACCATTGATATAGAGGGTCTGGGTATATTCCTTAATCCATGTCTCCATATCCATGTTTTAATCTTTGAAAATCACTAATCATTTTTAAATTTTTTAATTAATTAATTAATTTATGAAATAAAGTTATTTTTTTCCTATGTCTCTCCTTGCTCCCCCTCCCTCCTCCTTCCCAAATCCTCCCTGTCAGCGTTCAGCCTCCCTCCCTCCCCATTCCCCCATCCCCTCCCCAAAAAGGGCAAGAGGTCCCAAGGTGGATCAGCTCAGCATCCACTCCAGGCAGGTCCAGCTTCCTCATCCTAATTTTAAAACTGGGTTAGGTGTTCCTCTGGAGGGGATGGGCTCCAATCGCCAGTCACACATAAAAACACAGTCTGATCCCTCCCCTCGAGGCTCCACATACTGTCCATGTCAGTGGACAGTTGCCTACCCTTGGAGGGCCTACTTCCTTTTCTTGAAGGTTCCCCAGTAGCTGTTCTTAATTCTGTAAGCTCTCCAGAGCTCCAGACAGCCAAATTGTTAATCATTTTTTATGATGATTAGATGAGGTGATGTATCAATCTAATATTTGAGATCTCTTCATGTATAGCAAACTCTTATCACATACCAGTTGCTTGTTAGTATGACTGTTGCTATTGAAATCTAAGGGAAAAACCAATGTTATTTTCCTTTGGCTTTTGAATATGAACCACAGCACTTATATACACTACTCTTTCTTCCCTTCTTCCACCTTGCTTTTCTTCATAATCGCAAACTGATAGATAAAAATGAAAAATAATTCTTGCATCTGCATGATGGTAGACACTTCATTCTTTGGGTTCCCAGATAGAAGCACTATCTCTTTATATATGCACTCTGAAGATTGTACATGGATAGTCATTATACTCATCATTTCTTTGTTAGCTTACCACAGGCTAGTGTTATCTAGGAAGAGGGAACATTAGTTGAGAGAGGACCTCCATCATATTGGCCCACAGGTATGTTTGTAGGGTCATTTTCTTGATTAATAATTGATATGGGAGGACGTAGCCCATTGTGGGAAATGCTACTCTGGAATAAGTGGTTCTGAGATGTATAAGGAGGCAGACTGATCAAGCCATGGAGAAAAAGCCAGTCAACAGCACCTTTCCATGGCCCATGCTTCACTTCCTGCCTCTAGGTTCCTGCTGAAATTCCTTCCCTGCATTTCCCTGCTTAGGCACCATTACTTGGAAGTGTTGGCCAATTGGTCTGTGAGTCATTACAGCAACAGAGAGAAAGACAAGACCAGAATTGTCACCAGTCATTACATTATCGATGCGCCAGACCTTGGCCATGTTTAGGGTGGAGGAGTGTGGACAGAATTTTAGGTCTCTGGGATGGAAAAGCTATTGAGTGCTCAGAGGTTAGCGAGCTGATTTCCGGGAACCTTGGAAGAAGAAAATACTGAAAGAGTCCTGGTGATGGAGGCCTGCTTTGTGACATTTCAGAGGGACACAGATACTTTTGCCAGGGTCATTTATGTGATATTTTAAATTACTACATGGTCTGGTCAGCTGGGGTTGGAGAATCAGCTGTAATTAACAAGATACCAGAACCACTGAAGTGCAGCTTTTACTTTAATGGGACAAATGATGCTGGTCAGCTGGGGCCAAAAATCAATGTGATGAAGGAGAGCTGCATTGCTGAGGCAAGTTTTTATGGGAAGCATTTTGTCAGGGTCAGCGCACAGAAGCTGACTAGTGAGTTGGTTGAGTGGGACCAATGCTGTCTAGGAAGCTGGAGTCGAACTTGGTAATGTGTTACTTGCTTTTGTGTTGTGAAAGTGGCAAGATTAGAATGGGTCATGGAGAACATCTGAGGTTTACTATGATGAGAGGCCTTGGGTGCAGGTGTAGCTTCAGTTGCTGTGAAGAACCTAGGATTGAAGGGGTCATGTAAAGCAGCTGACGTTGAGCACCATGTGGTCAGAATTGCTATAGAGAAGCCAGGAGGCCTTTGGTGAAATACAGTCTCCATTGAAGTGGAGATCCCAGCAAATTATACATGCTGATATAGTGAGATGATCACTAAGGATACGGTAGATATGTAGTGGAGTTGGCATTAGCCTGTGTGACAAGTTATGTGTGTTACATCTGGCCAAGCCAGATGGGTGAGGCTACCCAAGCCATTTGGAGCCCAGAGCAGTATGAATGAATCCCACACACTGGATACTGATGTTGGAATTTGGTTTTGTATGATCTGATTGTGGCTTTGCTCTGATCATATTCCCTCTAGGAGTGAGACAGGATATAAAGACTATGTTGTTCATTTTTGATTCTGTAGGAGCCCACAGTTATGAGGCTTTAGTCTATTAAAGGTGTTTGAATCTTTTAAAACCTGCAGGACTTTTAAAAGTTGTACAATGTTTTATATAGTGATATTAATATGACATCTTTTGGACAATCAAGAAAGGAAGGGTTATAGCTTTATAGCGATGTGTTTATGTGTCAAAATGACAAGGGGTCAGTTTTGCTGGTTAGTTTTTGCATAACTTGACAAAATGTAAAGTAATTTGGGAAGAAGAAACCTTAGTTGAAAACATGCCTCCATGAGCTTGGTTTGTAGACAGATCTCTGGGGTCATTTTAATATAAAGGGGGTTAGCCCACTATGGGTGGTGCTATCTTTATACCGGGTGGACCTGGGTAGTGTGAGAAAGCAGGCCAAGTAAGCCGTTATAAGCCGCTATGTTCGTGTCTGGAAATTCCCAGTGACCACCACAGAGTTGGACACACTGTAACATGCATGAGGGTTTTATTGTTACATACAACCTCCAAAAGGACCCAGGTTGATAGCTTCGTTCAGGAGTAATGGAAAGCTAATGATCCCACAGTCCCGAGGGGAAGGGGGCTTTAAAGAAAAACCTATGTAAACAAGGTGCACCATGTCTTGGCATCCCAGGATCAGGCAAAAGGGGGTGCAGATACAGTAGCTATTAGCTGAACTTTCTGGTGCGAACCTAACTGTTGAATCTATTGGCTGTGGGATGCACTCCCAGACCTGGTCGCCACCCTCAGGTACCAAATGTACGGGGATGAATCCATGTCCTCGCAAAGCAAGCCACTAAACAGCATTTCTTCAGGTCTTGGCTTCACTTTCTTTCCCCAGGTTTCTGACTGAGTTCTTGTCCTGAATCCTCTCCATGATAGACTGTGTTGTGGAAGTGTAAACCAACACAACTCTCTCCTTCACAAGTTGCTTCTGCTCATAGTATTTATCATAACAATAGAAAGAAGACTAGGAACGTCATCCAGAAATTGAAAATCTAAATAAGAGTTAGCTATAGTCATGATATGTTAGGATAAAAACACAGCAAGTGTAAAATCTGTAGCTTTAGCTGTTTACTAGATTGTTATCCTAAAATGACAAACTGCAAATTCCTGCTTCAGAAGGCTGCGAAATACTTTTTTTGTATGTGTCCCCATTTGAAATTCCATTGATGAGACAGTGCTATTTGGATGAGAATGTCATACTTCATTTTTCAAAAATTTATTTTCAGTATGTAGAGCTTTACTATACAGGTAATTTCTTTGCACATTGGTGGCATGTCTTATTTGAAAACCAAATTATTCGATTGTCACATTACCCTAAAGCCATTTGATGATGGGAAGTTTTGAAAAAGAGTAAAAGTAAGGATGGTTTATTATATTCAATAGATCTGACATTCAGTTTCAGCAAATGAGGTAATTTCCTAGGGTTCCTCTCAGTACTATGATTCTGTGGTTATCAATTAATAAGAATTTTAATTCACTCTGATTTTTAAGACTTCCAGCATAACTGATTCTTAAATTTTTACCACTTTACCAATAAAATTGATACTAAAATGATAGGGATTATAGTCAAAAGCATTTAATGGAAAATCAAATAACACACACAATGAAGCATGAAAAACATGCTGATATTGAACAAATGTAAGTCTTAGTTAAAAAAATATTTTCATTCAATAGACACATAAGTGATTCCCATAAACACTATTGTGTCCTCTGGTGTCCAGATTAATACTATACTGTAATATATGATAGAAATTTAAAGAAGTTAAACCATAAGAAATTCTAATACTGTATAAAAAATTGTTTCTCTTTTATTTGGAAGTTGATTTCAAAGTTAACAATCAGAGTTCAAATGGTCTCCAGTGAACCTTGTCTGTCCTTGTTCATGCTCTTGGAATGTCCCCTCCTGTGTCCTGTAGAATGTGGCAGATGTACTGATGTAGGACATTGAGTACCATCCTTAAATTCCCATACCTACATTGTTTTGTTGGGCCATTTGCTTTGGTAAAAGCCATTTGTCATATTGTGAGCATACTCAATCAGTCCCTGGAGACTAATATGGCAAGAAAGGAAAGGTTGATAGTCAGTACCAGTTTTTATTCGACACACAAAAGGGCCACCTTGGGCAGTGTACCTGAAGCCCTAGTAAGGTCTTTAAATGCCTTTTTTTGCCTTTAAATGCCTTATTTGTGAATAATCTGAACATATTCTCTTTAGTCTCTGAGACAAAATTACTTATGTTCCTGAAATTATAGCTCACAGAAGCTCTATGAGATTGTAGGTACTTATTTGTTGAAACTGATAAATGTTTAAACCAATAGGAATGACATGTCTTTACAATGTACAAGAGCATAATCCCACAGTACAACCCTTTAATCCCAACACAGAGGAGGCAGAGGCAGGAGGATCTCTGAGTTTGAGGCCAGCCTGGTCTACAGAGTGAGTTTCAGGACAGCCAGAGCTACACAGAGAAGAAACCGTGTCTTGAAAAGCAAAGCAAAGCAAAAAAACCCAGAAACTCAACTATTTTTAGAATTTTAAAAGAGAATAGAGGTGTATAGGAGCCGAGAACTGTAGAATACTCTGGTAAATATCTGAGTAGCTTTTATTATGTATGGGAATTTACTAAGTTACCATATATGCTCCTCTATTCTCACTCTGCACATGAAGACTTTCTGATGTAGACTTTGTCATTGAAACCTTTCTTTGTGATGTTATCTTACTTCATCCTGTGTATTTTGAACATTTTAATATGCTACATAAAATTTATTGCTTGTTATTATTACAACTGCTTTTCACAAGTTTATAGTTTGCTTTTTTGTGTGAAACTCCAAGCTGTATTTCTTAAGAATGGTTCTAGACTGTATCTGCTAGACTGTTCTCACCTGTATTTGAAAGCCAATGTTATAAAATGCCTGCTTGTGTAAGAAGAATAGATTCTTGATCAAGGCAAAGTTTTGGTTGCATCCTCATACATATGAACTATATGTGGTAAAGAATCATAAAAAGGAAACACTGTTGCATTTTACTTTATGAATCTGTTTAATTTTATCTAAACTAATTGCTACCCCTTGAAAGTGACTGAACTTTAGCATATGGGAGACCAGTGGAGAAGTTTTTGCTTCTTTCCATACCTAATGTATAGATTAGGTATTTTTGTATGAATGGACCAGCAGTAAACATGTGTTGGTGGTGCATGCAGTTTCTATGTTTGTTATTGTTTGGTAGGGTCACTAATAGGATGCTTACTTACCCCTGAGAAAAGTTTCAGATTCACGATTACCTTGCTATAAAGCAGTGATGGTTTTCATTGACCCACACCAATATCATGCTCTATGGGAATTCATAGAAAGCCTCCCCCCCTCCTCTGTCTTCTCCTCCCCCTCTGTTCTCATTTGTCTCCCATTTCCTGTCTTGTGCTTTCCAATCTTTTTCTCTACAGACATTTGTTCTTTAAATGAATATCACCTGGAAAGGATCAGGAAAACAAATAGCTAGTCCTTTAGAAACTAGTTTTCAGAATGTCACAAATTAGTTGCATTACCAGACTATGAACAAAATTAATGCAGTCAGTAGTTCTTGAGCACACTGTGCAGTAAGATCTATTTTTAGAATTGATAGATACAGATCCAGTGTTTATATTCTTCATGCAATATATAAAAATTGAACTACTGGTCATTGCCAGAGAAATTGATTTATGGCAGATGTGTCTAGAGTGTGGGTATGTTTTTTTTTTTTTTTTTTTTTTAGAATTTTCTTGATAAGAATGCTTTTATTTATTTATTGTTGAATAATGTGTCCCATATTGTGTGCTTATTTATGTACTGGGCACAACTGACATTGAATTAATCTAGCCCATGAAGTAATCATGGTGTTTCAGCAAAAACAAAGTTTGTAGATGTATATTAACTGCCTTTTGACACTGTCATGAGCTAACAGGAATACAGGAATGAATAAAACAAGGTCTTTTGCCCTTGAAGTTGTTTTTAATGCAAAATGTTTTATATTTACTTTTCAGGGTGTTTTGTTGCTTATTTATGATGGGACATTCCAATTTATTATAGCCTGCGTGTGCTCAACACAAGGCTGGGTGGGATTATGTTACCATAATTGAGAGTTGTCCTGAGTTCTGCATTGTTAATGACTGCTAATGTTCCTGTGAGGGTCTCCTATATATGGTCTCACTAACCACAAAGGCTTTAAATCTGCCTTCATCAGATAAACTCTCAATGTCACAGGAAGATGTATTAGAAGCTATGTCATTTCTTACAGCTTTTCTTTTTTCTTGTTTGCCAAGTGATATCTGTTCAGGATAGTTCCCATAAAGCATGACTCTACTGTAACTACGATTGTATTTTTCAGAATGGAAAGGCATTTCTTAAGTTTTATGTAAGTTTTCTGATACTAGTGTTTGCTAAGTGCATGGAAAGAACATATAAAATCACAGTCAGTTGATAATGTGAGATAAAAGAATGTCCCCTTTCCAGGGTCTACATCACATTCTCCAAAACAGGGTATATAATCTTCATGGTCAAATGGAATCTGTGTGTGACTGAAGTGTAAAGAATTGGAAGTGGAGACTTTATCCCACAATACTTGGCTGGGACCGGTTTGGTCACACAGATCATTCAAGCAGACAGGCTGAGAATTATTCCCCATGAGGGTTAGAGGGGAAAATGTGGTGATGGGGACAGAAGAGGCTGTGTGCTTGCCTAGAAGAGGCCATAGGTGAAGAAGTACAGGGAATTCCAGAAGGCACAGCAAACCCAGTGAGTCGGATCGTATCTGGATACTTCAAGAAGAATTAGTTCTGCTGATGAGCTGGGTTTTACTTTAGTGAGACTGTTGGACCCCTGACCTTCAGTACTGTAAGATAATGCATTTGCATTCTGCAGCCACTGAGATTATAATAATTTATTACAGACACAGTAGAAAATGAATACAATAGAATGTAGGCCATGGCTTTATTTTGCTTCAGGTCAGGTTAAAGAAACCTTTGGAATTTTAGAGCTCCTGAATATGAATTGCATTTGGAGACTATAAGCCTGGATAGATGGACCAGGGTTGTTTTTTCCCTCCCCAGGACAGAGTCTTCAAGTTTGTCTAGAACCTGATATAGCTGATTTTGTTCTTAATCTTGTGTTCTTCCTGCTTTAGGCTCCTGGATGCTGGGATTACAGGCATATGCCACCATCCACACCTCTTGTATTTTCAACAGTGATCTTACTATGTTTCAATTTTTACTTGTGGTTTGGAAGAGATGCCTAGAAGAAAACCTTTTTAGTTAAATATTTTGAGATGTTTTTAAATTTCTCTTTTGTTTGTTCCCTTAGGTATTGTGGATCTGGTGTGTGTGTGTGTGTGTGTGTGTGTGTGTGTGTGTGTGTGTGTGTGTGTGTGTGTGTGGTGGGGCACATGCATATGAAGGACAGGGAACAACCTTGGGTACTGTTATTCAGGTCTTATCCATCTCATTTTGTGATAGTCTTTCACTGGAGTTGACTGGAGTTGGCCCATTAGCCTAGAGCCAGTCAGCCCAAGGAATCTATTTGCCTGTCTCTCCCTTCCCAGTCCTGGGATTACAAATAATGCATAATAGCTACCTGACCTTCTTTTCTTGTTTTTTCAATGTGGGTTTTAGAGATGAAAATCAAGTTCTCCTGCTTACCTGGTAAGTACTTCTGACTGAACCCTCTCTCCTGTGTGATATTATGTACTTTATACTTACCCCTGAGTTACCTTGGCTTATGGTTAGATTTAATACTGTAAATCAAACTGAAGATGTATATATCTCAATTCTGTAGTCCATGTCTCCACAGTGTATTGGGCTGCCAAGGCAAAGGCATCTGTGATGAATGCCTGGCCACTGAAGAACATTGGATTCACCTGTGTGTTTCAGCATTCAGCAAATCATTAAATGGAAAATGTATTATCCGTTCCTGGGCTCTACATATGGCGGGATGCAGAATGAAGTTTCCATGTGGAACCTGGCAGAGAAAAGACTTTACAAGTTACAACATAAGGAACAGGAGTCTCATAGGGGAGGTAGTTGGTGTGTGTGCGCATGTGTGTGTTAAATGTGCGGCATATTTTAGTATTGAGAAACAGTTGTAATTGTCTGAATTTGTATGTTAGTGAATATTTTCAGTGAACTACATCAGAATGTTTAGTGATGTTACTTCTGATTCAGACAAGAGCTCTAACTTCACACGTACACCTTGTACTGTCCTTGATCTGTGACTGGCTGAGTCTTCAGGAACATCAATTGTCCCATGGATTGTTTTGATGTCTAAATGCCAGGAGAATGTGTATTAGTTTGCTTAGCAGCTGCATCTATGTTCATGGTTGTGTTATTTTCTTTATTCCACTTTTTTTGGAGATGTATAAGATTTCAGCTATCATTTAAAATCAAATATGTAAGTCTTTTTTCACTCATCCAAAGCATACATCCTCTTTGTCCTTCACCTGTGCTTTTCTTCTTCCCCAACATAATTTTTTTCCTTTTTTATTATTATTATGAATAAAGAAGTCACATTTTCTATCCTTGTATATCCTTATTCAAGGTTCCTTCCCCCTCCCACCACATCAGGTCATTCTCTCTTCTCCACATCTCCCCATCCCCACCCTGGGCAGGAGGTCCCAAGGTCCCAATATTGCTTAGTTCAGTCTCCATTCCTGGCAGATCCAGTTTTCTCCCCCCAACATCAAGACTGAGTCAGGTGTTCCTCTAGGTTGAGTGGGATCCAAGGTGTCAGTCCAGGGTGTTTCTCATCCCAAACTGGACAGTGGTTGTGGTTTGCAGCTTGGGCATGCTTTTTTTTTTTTTTTTTTTTTTTTTTTTAAGAGTTCACTAATGAGTGAGTACATCCCCTGCTTATCTTTCTGGGTTTGTGATACATTACTCAGGAGGATATTCTCCAAATCCATCCATTTGCCTGCAAATTTTAGGATATCATTTTTTCTTACTGCTGAGTAGTACTCCATTGTGTACCACGGTTTGTTAATCCATTCTTCAGTTGAGGGACATCTAGGTTGTTTCAAGTTTCTTTCTATTACAAATAACACTGCTATGAACATAGTTGAGCTAATGCCATCCGAGTGTGACTGTGCATCTTTAGGGTATACATCTAGAAGTGGTTTGCTGGATCCTTGGGGAGATTGATTCCCAGTTTTCTGAGAAACCGCCAGACTGCATTCCAGAGTGGCTGAACAAGCTTACACTCCCACCAACAATGGAGGAGTGTTCCCCTTGCTCCTCACCCTCTCCGGCATAGGCTGTCATCTATGTCTTTTATCTTAGCCACTCTGACAGGTGTCAGGTGGTATCTCAAAGTTGTTTTGATTTGCATTTCTCTGATGGCTAAAGACCAATGTAAATTGTATACATTTAAAATCTTCTCCGAGATTTTGATGAACACCATTGAAATTAAAATATAATCTCTCAACTTACTCTAGACATCTAATTATTATGAGCCTCTTATGTCTATGTAATCAGTAACAAGATGACTACTGATGCCATTTTTAAAAAAAATTATCTAGATCAGGAATCCAAGTTAAACAAAACACTAACAAGGAATTCTTCTTATCTGAAATGTATCTAGAAATTTCTCTAGTATATAATCAATAGATTATTTTCAATGTTTGCTAACCCTACTAAATTTTAACTGATGTATATATTTAAGGTGGCTGCAGAGCCGAGAGTGATTTTGTCTTCATATTGCAGTGTATATCAGACATTGGCCTAGGAGCTGGGTTGAGTGGGACAAAAATAATGTCACTTTGTCCTTACTGATTTGGTGCCTGGCAGTGAAGGAAAGAGGTGCAAAGATGGTAAGTTCTGGAAATTGTATGGTCACTCATGGAGAGGGAAAGTTAAAGGGAGGACATCTTCCAAAAGAGGGAAATGCAGGATGCCTATTGCAAGGAGTGGATTTGAACTGGAAAGGGCTGCATTTGGATATGCACTGGCCAAAGGAAGCATATTCTATTGGAGAAGGAGATAGCTAAATTCTCCAGCAAGATTCAATGTGTTCTTTAACAGGCAGGCCTGTGGGATTTGACCATCTCTTATGTCTGGCCATCTTTACCATGCATTCCAGTGTAGTAGAGCTGGTTGAATCCTATACAGGCTAAGGGCTATCCTACTCTGGACTTGTGATAATAGGAACAGTTCTGAATAATTCTGTATGATATGAATGCTTTGTTGACTTTTTTGACACATAGGAATTTGTTAAATGTGTTTTCATAGTTTAATCTCATCAACTACAAAGTTGTAGAATAGAGTTTGTTTTGTAGTAGATGCTTTTTTGCTGGATTCTCCTCAGGCCACATACACATCCTTGTGTTGTTGTAGCATGTCTGTTCCAATCTGTGCCAAGAGAACAAAGATAGAAGACAAACTTGCTCTTAAGGGTCTTATTGTTGATGGGATTGATAATATTTTTTTTTTTGCTTCTAAGTTTTTAGATGTGAAACTTTTGCCATTTGTACCAATTGTGTGAAGGAGGTACATATAAAGCAGAGGTGGGTGTGATAATTCTGTTGGTGGCTAGGCATCAGGGAAGAATGCCCAGAGAGATGCCAACACTGAGTCATGGAAGATGAGTGGGAACCCAGCAGATGGCCACGGTAGTGGGGAGTGTTTCAGGATGTGCCTCTGCAAGTGCAGAAAGACATAAGGGAATGTAAAAAGTTTGGGGGACAATTATTCCTCAGGACTAAAGAATTTGTACAATGGGTAGACTGTGCATCTAGAAGGTTAGGAAGCCCACAATGTATGTCCATTCCAGATCAGAGTCCATACTTTGTGCTGTAGATAGCAGTCAGCATTAAAGGTTGCTAAATACAAATCGCCTACACACACACATACATTCAAATATATATATTATGTTATATATCATATACATATGATGTTTCTTGAGTGCAAAGCAAAGGCCATTCTATCATAATATAAAATTGTTCATTGGGAAACAGTCTAATGCACTGGCTGAGTCCTGAGTTCACAGTATGACCTATGTTCCAAGTGGGATGAATGTGACATAATCTCTTCATGTTTCTGCTCTGCCATCTACAGAGTGGGCTGGTTGCAGTGGTTGTCTTAGAATTGGTGTTATGGGTTATATGGGCTGTTATTGCTAAATAGCTCAGCAATTATAGGTAACACACAACAATTTCATGCATTATCATGCATGCTAATTTCATTAAGAACAGCAACTATATGTATAGGAAGAAGCTGGTTAATATAGGAACTGAAAATATCTTTAAAAAGGCAGTTGGAGCATGCATAATTTTAAACTCCTAACAAAGGCCAAAAGATAATTTCTGAATATGTCGGAGTTCCTTATTTGTGTTCATTTAAAATTATATGCATGTGTGTCTGTATTTAGGTAAGTGTATGTGAGTGCAAATGTCCATATAGGCCAGAAGATACCAAATCTTTGGAGCTGGAGTTACAGGGAACCATATTCCCAACATGGCTGCTGGAGGCCAGACTCACATCCTCTGGGAGAACAAATACATATTATACTGGCTGAGCCATCTCTTCAATCCCATATTTCTGTAAATCTAAAAAAAATATTGTTACCTGTCTGTGGAAGGATAACTAGAAAATATGTAGTGGTGGAAGTTGAAAACAAACAAACAAACCAGTAACAGTACAGAAGGCAAACACAATATGGTACCCTGACTGAGAGTAGCTGGATTTGAGGGACAATACTAAAACCTTGTTCCCTAATTTATATTATTTTGTATCAGTATGAGCAAAGGTAGAGTTGTCAAAAGGTGATCTACAAAAAGTAGAGTTTGTTTCTTTAGATGTCACTGCCATGATCCATTTGGTGTCATCTAGTGTGAGCTGAAGTCTGAGACATTCAACTAGTGTAGAGATACACTCTGAGTTCAGCTGGCCTTTTAGGGCTGAATGATGTACCAGTGAGATGTGGAGAGCCACAAAACTGTATGCTTGTCTGGTTGGTCATTTGAAGGCTCATCACATTTTGTATAGAGGCAGCCACCTTAATTTCTGTTCATTGACAAAACCCATCCAGGACAGGGAAGAACACAGAATACATTGGTAAAATATATGCATCAATGAGTTTAATGAGTGAGTGTGAAGTATTTTACAGAAAAACCACTGTGTACATTCCAAAAATTGTGGCAACCCTTGGTTACCAAGGTGTATTATGCATATCACAAGGTGAAGAACCTTTTAGTAAAAGATCCTTGTTTTAGTAAAAATAACATTAATGTAGTTGTGGTATGGTGTGGTGTGGTGTGGTGTAGGGTGGTGGTGGTGGTGGTGGTGGTGGTAGTGTGTGTGTGTGTGTGTGTGTGTGTGTGTGTGTGTGTCTGTGCACATATGGGAGGCCAGATTGAAACTTGGGTGATGTTTCTACCTTTGGCACACGATCTCTCATTGGCTTGGAATTCATTCAGTAGACTAGGCTGCCCAGGAATTGCCTTCTGTCTCTTCTTCCAGAGGTGAGATTGAGATAAAAAAATGTGTGCCACTATGCCTGACTTTCTCCTCCTCCTGTTCCTCCTCCTCTTTCTCCTCCTCCTCTTCTTTCTACTGGGTTGTAAGGGTCAACATCAGATGACATCCCTGAGCTTACATGGAGCCAACTCTACAGTCCCACCTAATGTTTTTGTAAAGTGAATAGTTTGGCATTTCACAGGCCTTTACAGTTTTGTTAGTAATTGTTTGCTTTGCAGCTTTAAAGCATAGTGAATCTTCTCTTTCTTACTATGTCTAATTTTTATGTTAATAACTATCATATTTTTTGGTGGGAAAGTAGTTTCATTTTACTGACTTTCCAGTTAATATTGAAACATTCTACTTTGTCTGATAAATCAAAGCCCTGTACAGGGCTTCTAGTGTTTGTGGCATCTTGTACAACCTTTCAAATGTGAATACCAAGGAGAGGTCACATTCTAGCCCTTTTGATGAGGTACCTTGAAAACCAAATGATGAGCAATTGTTACTCTTAGAGTCCTGTGAGTTGCAGGTACCCAAGGAAGGCAAAGTAGAGAAAAGTTTTTAATGATGAGTTGGTGCTGTTAATGAAAAGGTTGTGGGTGGTAAATTATACATTCAAGTCCTTGAAAATTAAACTCCTGCAAATGTTGTTAGTTGCACTTTTTTCTTAGAGTTACAGTTTAATTTTTTGATAAAGCAGTTTATTGCACTCTAAAAGATATTTAAATCAGAAAACAACAGCATCAACAACTTCTCCTCCTCCTCCTTCCTCTTCCTCCTTTTCCTCCTCCGTTTTCGTTTTCTCCTTCCCATCTCCCTTCTCTTCCTCCATTATATACTCAGAAGTTACAGTTTGCCAGTGACCACCTTGTGGTGGCTTTTTCCATTTGCATTCTGGGTCTCCTCTTAGGGTTGTTGATAAGAACCTGTACGTATTGATTTATTTGAAGACCAACAAGCGTTGACATGGACCTAAGGATTAAGTGAATTCCATGAATTAGAAGGATGACCTTATAGACAGGAAAAGATTTCATTATGTGTCTTCCCTGCTTTGAGTGTAAGAGAATTTGTATCATATGCCTGGTGTTCAACTCCCTTTTTTTTTTTTTGGCTTGGTTTGAGCAGAAGAATAGATTGAAATTCAGCATCCAGGCAGCAGACAGTGCATTGCATTGGCTGAGTTCTAATTGTTAAGGATGCAGTGGGCCATTTTATTTTTCCTCCTGTCATGGTGAGCAAATAAATAATCCTATTTATAGTTCAGCCTCCAAACAGGCTTGCATCTTGGTTTGGACAGGTTGGAAATATTAAGTAGGCAAATGACTTTATGAGCAGAATCCTAGTTATGTATATGTCACCACGTAGTGAACAAGTTAACTTCATGCAGACACTGAAGCTTTGTTGGATTGAGAGAGGATAAAATGGGGGCCAGGGTTAATTTGTTTTTCTAGGGAAACAGGCTACTGATATATAATAGAAAGAGGCTTTACAAGCCTCTAAACCAGTGGTTTTCAACCTGTGGGTCATGACCCCCTTAGGGATCACATATCAGATATCCTACATATCAGATATTTACACTATGATTTGTAATAGTAGCCAAAACACAGTTATGAAGTAGCAACAAAATGATTTCATGGTTGAAGTCACCACAGCCTGAGGAAATGTATTAAAAGGATGCAGTCTTAGGATAGTTGAGAACCTCTGATGTAGATGATTGAGTCAGATAGTAGAGAATCACGTGTGAGGAGGTAAAATTATATGCTAGCAACCTGTCTTTTTATAAGTTAATCTGACTTTTAAACCAAATTCACTATCTGTTCAAAGCATTTTTGTTTTTCCTTCACAATTGAACCAAGTTGCTGTGATAGGCATCTGTGGTAATGGGTGGTAAATTGAAATAGCCCATAGGCAGGGTCAGACCATCTCTAAGTGCTAATAGAAGAATCCCCTAGGCCTGAGGAGTGAAAGTACTTAAATACTATTCTATAAACTCTCCCTTAAAAAATGATCCAAAGGAGCATTTAAAGTACACGAGATGTGGTAAATCATTTCCAGTTTCTACAGATTGGCTTAGGAAAATCACTAGTTGAACTATAAAAGAATGCTGTCCTTAGGGTCATTTAATGCTAATAAGAAATCCTTTCTTGTTATCTGCTGCATTTGTATCATTCCTGTGTTACTTCCCAAAGTCCTTTAGTGTCTGATAGCTTCTGATTTGGAAGCTACTTACTGCGTGTACACGTCACGGGTTTACAGGTAACTACAGTAGGGCTCAAAGGGAAATTTACTGGTTTACTTGAATTTACAGAGGTGATTACTGGTAAGGTAGAATTAGAGCCCATTCATTTCTAGGCTTTGGAACTATACGCCCGTTAAATGATAAATAAGTGCATAGTTGATCAAGAGAGGCAAGTTATGAGTTCTGTGAACTATTTCTTCTGGGCATCCTTATGTCTGTCTGTACAGCCTTGGGAGGAACAATATGCATTTTCAAATCAGTGACATTGTTTGGGAGCTTGAGAAAGCAGCAATGATTCAATTGTTTCATTGAGTGAGGATGGACTGTAAAGAAAGAGTCCATTTCTATTCATGTTTTGGGTTGGAGTGTCTCATCTTTAGAATGGGTTTCTTCCAGGTCGGTAGTGACTGTGAATTCTACTTATCAGATACAATGTTTCTATATATCACAAGGGGATAAAATATAATTTTTTCAATTCTTACTAGAAGTGAGCATTGTGAATAATTTACACATATTTTTCCCTTAGAAATGGATGATTTAAAATATTCTCATGTGTTTCTTTTTTTTCAGGTCTCAAAGTAAGCTAATAAAACTGAATGTATTATTATAGGTTGTTAGTGTTGTACAAATAATGGTTTATTCTCTTCTTGAATAAAGACATATTATTCCATGTACAGACATTGTCAATTGAAGAGTTTGAATGTGTCCTTCAATCAATGCAAGCTCATTTGGTTAGAGTTCAATCATAAACCACTTTTAATCAGTTAATTATATAATTCAGGGCAGGCTTTTCTGCCAGATGAATGGCCGGGGAGGAATAATTCTGTGAGCACATGCCTTCAGTGGTCTGTCTTTCTCTTTAGTACAGCAGACCTTGGAGAAAGCCAAGAGGACAATGTTAATGCTTCCCATGCCTGGGGCGGCTTCTAGGTTTGGTTCTGTACTCAGTTAGAACTTATATGTAGGGCATATGCAACTTGTCATGGTTATTTCTTTAGGAGTAGCTTCTCATCACTTTAGAGGATAGAAACATTTGAGTGTGTGGAGGAAAGAAAGTTAGTTCATTATTACATTTCCATGTCCTTGTAAATAAATCCACTAATCTCCATATTTCCCTTATTATATTAATACTTTCTTTCCATAATCCAGGTATTCTGACACTTTGAGAAGTCTAGAAGCAATCTCTTCTTCAACATTAGTGATGACATCATCAGTTGTGCTCTTAATCACTGAGACAACTCTGTAGCCCTGATCATTAGTTTCTGATAAGGATAGTTTGATAGATTTCTTAAGTGAGAGTTGTTAGGTTATCTGTAGTTCTTCTCTCAAGCCATATATTAGGTGACTTTAGCTATTTGTAGATTGCCTTAGTTACTGTTTGATTGCTGTGAAGAGATACCACAGTATCTTGCATAAAAGAAAGCATTTAGCAGGGGTTTTGCTTACAGTTTCAGGGGGTTGGTTCTTACCATCATGGCGGGAAGCGTGGCTACACAAAAGCAGATGTGTGCTGGAGAACTGGCTGAAAACTTTATCCTGATCTACAAGCATGAGAGAGGGGGTAGCAAGCAAGGGCCTTGCATGAGTTTTTGAAACTTCAAAGCTCACTCCCAGTGACACTCCACTTCCTGACAAGGCCACACCTCTTAATCCATCCCAAACAGTACAACTTGGAACAAAGCATTGAACTGTATGAGCCTGTGGGAGCCAGGATCATTTTAACCACCACAAAGATGTTTTGTAAGATACACATAGACACACACACATATACACGCACAGAGATGTGTATATATGTGTGTGTATATATAGATCTCTCTCTCTCTCTCTCTCTCTCTCTCTCTCTCTCTCTCTCTGTGTGTGTGTGTGAGTGCTGAAGCCCAGAAGGGTCAGTTAGTGTTGATTCTATTACATGCAGGGTAGAATGTTGGGCTAAGACATGAATGAAGATAATTTTTCTCACAGACATTGGCTTTACACTAGCAAATTCAATAGTAATAATGTTACCAAGGTGACATAATCTCTCCATCTTCCTATTACAAGGCAGCCTGAGTTGCAAAGCAAATCTTATCTCAGTTAAGCATCTATTACACTGAGCACATACAATGAATATTTCGTAACATTACAAGGGTTGAATGTACTGTTCCAATCTGGGGATTGTGGAAGGTAGGATACTGTTCTCTGCAGCACCTTTCTGTCACATAATGTCCAGTCCTACTTGAATTTATCTTTTGCCAACTGTAAAGTTTTACGTCTATGTTAGAAACAGCAGACGTTGACTCACTTTGTGTTAAAAGCTTTAGCATCCAGCTGTGAACTGGAGAGCATATAGTATTTGAGTAGCTCCATGTAGGCTTGGTGTACTTGTTCTGTTCTCTATGTACTTGGGGCTCCTGTGCAGGGCTCTGGATGTAGGGCAGAATGCTGTTGCATTGACTTTACTGGGGAGTTGTTTATAAACACACATTCGTTCTAGATTGGGTGCCAGTGACAGTTCAAATGATTTCACTTAAATCTGCCTTAGTGAACCAATTGGGTTTAATGGAAGTTACTCACAAGAGTATGGTCAACTCATAGGGGATGTTAACCACTGCAGAGGAGTTCATACCCACCAGGGATGGTGTACGGGGTGATTTTGTGTGAGTCATCAGAGGAAGGAGCCTCAGCTGAGGAAATGCCTCCTTCAGATCAGCTGTAAGGCATTTTCTCATTTAGTGATCAGTGGGGGAGGGCCCAGCTCAAGGTGGGTGGTGCCATCCCTGGGCTGCTGGTCTGGAGTTTTAAAATAAAGCAGGCTGAGTAAGCTGTGGGAAGCAAGCCAGTAAGCAGCTCCCCTCTCTGGCCTCTGTATCAGCCCCTGCCTCCAGGATCCTGCCGTTTGAGTTCCTGTCCTGACTTCCTTCAATGGTAAACAGTAATGCTGAAGTGTACACCAAATAAACTCTTTCTTCCCCAACTTGTCTTTCGGCCATGGTGTTTTGTTGAAGCAATAAAAACCTTAACTAAGACAAATGATTATCTAATTATGTGTTATTGGGAGAGGACAGGCCTCATTCTTCTGATGAATCTCCTTGTAAGCCACTCCAGTCCTCTCATGAACCTACTTTGAAGGGCTGAATGAGCATCTCATGAATCACGTCTATACTCTTGCCTGGAGTGATTCTCATGAACCCCTAGTGTAGATAAATTTACCTGATCTTATTTGAGGAGAGCAGTGACCATGCTATGCGCAGAGGGCAGCATTCCATAACACATGGCTATACTGAGGTCTTAAAGGCTATGTGGACATTTGTAAGATTATGCCTTGTCTCATCCTGAATGAGATCTAACTTTTCACTGTCTGACAACACCTAAAGGTAGCCACCAAAAATCCTGTTGAGATGTGAATAGCAAAATAGAACTTGGCCCCTAGCCTTGGGGTCAGGCATTGTTCATGGGAGCAGAGATGAGGTCACATGTAGGGCTGTCCTGGCAGGTCAGGAGTATCCATCATAAAGAGTTGTTTTGGAACACTTATGATACCCCTAAATATGGAAGAGGGTGCCAATACATGCCCAAAGTTTATAAGATTAGTTGGGGGAGGGGGAGACAGGAATTGCTTTGCTCATATTTTATACTAAAAATGATGGCAAGTTTTATATGAATTTCATATTTTTATGTGACTCCTTATATTACTGAGGATAAAATTGCAAATTTAGAAATTCTTGTGTTTTGGATTACCTCTGGATAATCATTAGAATTTTGCTTTTTAGTTTAAAAGGTATAATTCAGCAGAGGAAAAAAAAATATAGTCTCACTTTTCAAAGGATACTACAGACAAACTCCACAGTGCTTCATTAATATCTAAGGCAAAGGACCAATGTTATACCAAAAAGGTGAAACATCTAGGGATTCATCCCTCCCCCACAAACTGCTATTGAGTGTTAATGGAACTCTTCTCCCCGTGGGTGAAACAAATAAGCAAACCATGGAAATAGGTGGAACCTGTTGTATCTCGTAAGAGAAAAATGTTGCTTGATAGAAAATGTCTTGGAAGCTTCCTAGCACAGGCTGAACTTCATATGAACTCTGGTTCTTAACGGTGGGAACATCATCTGGGTAGCATGAGTATATTCTACGTTTTCCCTGTGGTTATGATTTTCTACATAATAAAGGGTAGTCAAACACAACCTGTACTGTCCAGAGCAACAGGATCATTTGATTTTTAGGTGAAATGAACTGATTAGTTTATCCGTTTTTGTATTTTTTCTTCAGTAAACCACTTGTGTAAAACAAATAGAAATTCTACTTGACACATGGATTGGGCAGGATTCCTTTTTCAGATTATCTAATGTGTACACGACTCAGGGATGCTGAGTTGGTAAGATTTGGGGCAAGTTTTGAAAATGTTGACATTGCATGAGTAATTTCACCCATCTGTGACCCTCTGATAAGATTGCATGGCAAATCTTCATGCCTAGAAAGTTGGAAATCTTGGAAGAAACAAAGGGTTGCAGCCTAACAGAGCAGGGTTAGCATCCTCTGGGGGCTTGACATCATCTCTTTCCATCTTACCTCACAAGCTTGAGTATGAACTTGAGAAGTCTGTTGTTCCTTCTGTCCTTTCCAGCAACTCTTGTTTGAAATACTTGTAGCTGAAGAATTTATTTTCGGCATGACTCATAGACAAGCTCTTTACAAGAAATTATGTAGTTCAAAATTTTTGTGCACCACAATAGTGAAGGACTGTTTCCCAGCTCTACATATAATCACCATGGAGGATATTCTGTTGTTGAGACTGTGATATATCTGTGATATATGCTGTACCAGCAAGGTAATCCTCAGAATTGCTGTGAATGCGCACAGGAAATAAAGGCAACTGGTCTCTTGAGTTCCCCTTGCATGATAATCAGTGGGCCTGATTTGTTTGTTTCTCTCCCACATTCTTTTTATGTTTTTATTGTGTATTGTGAGGTGCATGGACACACGAGACACAAATGTCACAGCATGTGTTTGACAGAGAACGAGGTTTGGGAGTTCTCTTTTTCCACTTTCTTGGTGCATGCTCTTACCTGCTTATGCTATACTGCATACTTCAGGGTTGTCAGTCGTGTGACTTCCCAGGGAATTTTTCCATTTCTACTTGCTGTCTTACATGCAAGCCACCACATCTGCCCTTTGTACTTGGGTTCCAGGGACTGAACTCAGGCCATGGGACTTGTGCCAAAGCACTTGTACGTGTGGAGCCCTCTTGATGGTGCTTTTCTGCATCTATAACCATTTTTGCACATGATTTAGGAATGTTGCTTCTAACATCACTCTCCCCTCTGTTTTCTGTGTAATTCTTTAATGTCATCTCTCCTCAATCCAGGTTGCACATAGGCAGCTGGAGTAGTATGAACTCAACACTCATCTCTCGCATCAGTGATGTATGCCAATACCAAGATATAGCATTAATATTAGGCATTGAGTGAGGTTCAGAAAGCATCCTTTATGATCCTCGTGTGTGTGTGTGTGTGTGTGTGTGTGTGTGTGTGTGTGCGCATGCGTGTGCGCGTGCACACACATTTGTCTAGGTCAGACATTTGAACTTTTATGTTGTAGTCTTCACCTAGGTTACATGGAACATCCTTATTATGGTACAACCAGATTTTTCAGGATCAGTGTTTGAAGAACTGACCTGAGGCAAATAGACTTGATTTTATTATTTCTTTTCAAACTTCTAAAGCTTTCTTTTGCTTTGTGATGTAAGTCAGCCTTGGGTTAATAACATTGCCACCTAGGCTTTCTCCTCTTCCGGATTCAGCTGCTTCTGTGTTGATGGCACATCTCTTTCTGGTTCATTTACTTACCTGCTCCATTTCAGGTGCGATCATCTGAGAATCCAAGGTTAAAGGCTGTGTTTTGTCTAGAGCTGTTTGATACACAGCAGGGGGCACACAGATCCTACAGGTAACAAGCTTTAGCTGCAGCAGATGATTGTATGAGTATGGTTGCTCTGGGATGCCTGGAGACTCCCCAAATGGTCATTTCTCCTCATGTGTAATCCATTAGCCCATTGCCTACTATCTGCCACAGTTTCACTTAATATTAGCAATAAGGTTCTGCATTAGCATCCTGTTGCTATTATAATCAATTACTACCTATGGTGGCTCAAAGCATCACAAAATCATTGTAGTGTAATTTAGAGGTCAGAATCTCAAGGCCATCATGTCAGCAGGGCTATATGTCTTCTGGAGACACAAGGAAATTTCCCATTTTACAAAATTCTTATATCTGTAGGCTACCTACTTATCTTGGAACATGACTCCTTTTTCTATTTTCAAACGATTCAGTGTCATTCACATTTCTCTCTCTCTCTTTCTCTCTCCCCTAATTGGTCTCTATATCCTTTTCTGTACAGCTTTTATTTCTTAAGGGGACATTGATGATTACCATGAGTCTACCTGGATAACTTCCCTATATTAAGATATGTTATTTACCCACATCTGCAAAGTCCCTTTTTCAGGTTCCAGGAATTAGGATGTATATTCCTTTGGGGTCCACTCATTTTGTATACCCAGATAGTTGTAATTCCAAATGCCAGAATGGCATATAGTAATACAATCTTTTATACATACAGCAATATTGCAATCTTAACACAATGCATTAGTTTCCCTCTATTTTGCAGGTAGAGAGATGCTCATCATTTTTGCAACTGTAAGAAGTACATCATGGTATTTCTACTTAACAGCAAAAGGCTCTGTGCCTCCATGGGATTAAACAGCCTGACTAAAATGATGTCATCATTCAGCTGCAGACAAGATTGAAATCCAGGCTATGTGCTGCCAGTTTTCATATCGATGTCACTCCACAATCCCCTAGGGATTACTTTTGTAGCACAGGTCAGTTTACATGAAAGGGCTTCCTTCCATTCACACAGTGTCAGAGAGAGAGACCAGCATCTCACCAGATAACTTAGACTCCAGACTCCTAGTGTTAAATGCTGTTCTATCTGTGCTCTTGGTCCATGCAACTCTCCCACAAGGTTTTGCTTTTATGGACTGTTTTCAGTGTTTTATTTCCAGTAGTGGGTGGTGCTTAATTTTGGTGAACTGGGCAACAGAAAGATGTCTCTTTGGTCATGACATCACAGTCCTGGGGCTTAACAGGTGAAGGCCTTTGGCCAGCAGCCTCTCACCTCTCTTGTATTTTGGAAGCTGCTGTGAGTTTATTCTTGGCACGGCTTACTGTACCTGGATGCAACTACTAGCTGCCCAATTTGGATAGGAGACACCAAGTTGCACTTCATTTTAAACATGTTCTCTGGGATGCAAAGCTTTTGCTTCTCAGAACCAGCTACAGTTTAGTATTATGGTAACTAACATAGTAGTTAGTTACCATAACAACTTGGTAATACATTCTGTCTGCCCTACTGCTAGGGAGTATGATGTAGGGCGGCATTCTGACTAGATGAAATGGGCACTCACCTTATCCTTGTCAGGCATATCGATAAATAGCTATGTTTCATGACACACATTTCAAAATCATCTCACATTTTAATGCTGCTCACCCTCTTTTTGGATGGAGGCTGCATAAAGAGAAGCTGCCGATGTAGATGTAGCAGTGGCTATTGTGATGTTTTACTGTTTGTAGGTATTTCATCTTGAGGTTGTATGACTGTGTTTAGGGCATTGGCAAGGAGTTCAGAAGTAGATGAGTAAGTCCATATTCTTGGAGGAGAATATCATAGTATCTTAATACACATCAGTAGTCTACCCCCTCCTTACAAGAAACCTTTGAAATAACATTAATTCATCCTTACGTATGTATTTGACATACTCTCACCTGGGAAGACAAGAGTAACACATGAAAATGGGAATTCTTCTCATTCAACGTTTTATATGGTATCCAGAAATGGCAAATTGCTTTCTTGATGATAAGTAATCTCCAGTAGAATTTAAATTTTATGTATAAGACTTAGTGAACTGAGCTGGAGAAAATTTGAACAAAATCCTAGATCCAGATTTTGTCTTATATTTTAGTAGCCAGAATAGTGTTTCTTCTATTTCAGGAGGATTAGTAGGAATTTGTGTGAGTGAGTGTGTGTGTGTGTTGGGGTGGTGGTGTAAAAATTAAGGCAGTTTGATAGTGATCTAGGCACATTGCAGTGTCTGTATTCCAAGGCTCTGGAGTTTAGTTGTGGGGAACCCAGTTGAAGTGTATCTCTCTGCTCTGGGCCATGGGATCCCTTATCCAGGTGAGCATCTGTGACTGTCTGATGGGCTGTTGCTTGGGGAATAGTGTTTTAGGGTGTAAAGATGAACATCAGACTTTTTATTTCCATCTAACACAGTCTGCAGTGTGTCAGTACTTTGTTCCCTAGTGAGGGCTTACATGGTGCTTCCACCATCTTCCTTGCATATTAAAAGGGTCATTTCTTGTGGTATGTACCACCCAGGATTCCATTTATGCATTGCTTTGAGCAGATTATTCAGCATAGCAAATGTCCTCTGCTCTAAACATGTTGGGTGTATTGCTGAGGTATAGAACATGAGCTCTCGGGAGAGGTCTGAAGGAGAGAACTGACCACCACTTCTAGGGCGTGACTAGAGTACTGTCTTCCAGGAGAGACTCAATATACATACTGTAAAGTGTATTTTTTTAAAAAAGATCAGTTACTTCAATTAAAACAATTAAAGTAATAATAAAGGGACTCTAGGTTCTTTAGACATACTGACACAAGCTAGTTACCCATCTTAAAGATCTAAAATTACATGTAAGCAAGATATGAGTTGGTAGCTTTTCTAAGGAAAGAACCTGGCTGTCGACTCTGATTTTCTGATTGCCTAAGAATGGAATTGTTTGTCTCACTATAGGTAACTGTTAAAAATAAATGGCAGGAACACTATTTAGACAAGGCTTATTAAACCCTGCTTGATGGTATTCTTTCTTTAACTAGCAGCCAGGGAAAAAAATCGACCTTCATTTTTGTTTGCTCTCTGTTATATTGTCATTAATAATAATAGTAACAAAATAACAAATATTATTGTTTTGGTGAAGCACTTGTCACAAGGAATATAATTTCCAGGATGATTGCATACATCTTTGTCCAAGATATTGTCTCGTATTATTATTCTTTTAATCTGGAGGAGCAGAAGGACAGCATGTCTGAGTAACCATGTAAGCAGATCCCATGTCCTTTAGGACTGTTTACATTGTAGACACTCTGGGATTCTATCCTGGCTGGGCTGGCTTGTTGTATATTTGACCACAATCCTATAACTATTAGTGGTCAGTGTATGTATGTAATTTAGCTGAGTCAGTGGCTTTTTTTTTTTTAAAAAAAAAAAAAAAACAACAACCTCAGAGCACTATTTATATTCTGTGTTGTCTACTCCTTGCTATTATCTGTATAAAGATGTAGGATCATGTTAACCTTTGTCTGATAAAGTTTTTGCATGTCACATCTGCCAGGAATTTATGCCTCTCCTTTCCCTCCTTTTTTTCTTTTAATGTTTTCTACAATAACAGGAACTGATATTTTGAAAAAATTTAGCATTCACATTCTGGTTAGAAATTCTATATATAATCCAAAGCAAAGTAGTCGGATCCAAGAAATACCTTCTATATTGTTTGCCAAAAAAATAGTATGCCAGGGTAACTTGATAATAGAACCCTCAATTATAAACTTTAATTTAAAAATTTCAAGTAATTTTCTTCCTTGCCCACATAAAATTAGACCTAGGGGTAATGAACAGTTAATCCAAAATGGTATAACATGTTTTGAAATATTTGGGCATTATGCTCAGTACAGGGAAAAGAAAGAGCAACTCATATGGATGATGGCTGAAGTGCTGAGTTTGTTTATTTTCAATAAACATAATAACTAGTTTCAGTACATAATTTCTAGGAAGAAACTAAAAAAACAGCTAGAGAAAGTTAAATATACATAAGACATATTTATCCACTGAAAATGTATTTCCTGGTACACAGTACTTAGCTATTAGTTTTAGGAGGGAAATCACATAAAGGTGATGTAAGTCTTTCTTTGCTTCAGAAATATTAGTAGTTTGCACATTTTTGTAGGTACCCTTAGCACTGTTACGCATTTACTGCATGATGTGGTGAAAATACATGTTTATGGTGATTAAAATAAGAAGGGAAAGGAAATATAAAATTTGCCTTTGAGAAAATTACCACCCAAGGCAGGGCAGACAAAGAAATCATTTAGGTTGCTTCAGTCAAGCTGTAAAAATAAGACATGCTGTGGGTACAAATAGGACCAGAATCTGATGAGAATCAGATAAAATAAACACAGGAAGAGTTGTGTGGGCACACACTTTCTCTTTGGTTACTAATATGTGTTAGCCTTTGTGTGTGTGTGTATGTGTGTGTGTGTATGTGTGTGTGTGTGTGTGTCATGGGGTGGTGGGACATTGAGGTCTATAAAAGCCATATTCTGGGTTCACAGGAGGCATGAAGAAAGGAAGCAGCTTGTTCTACATGAGGTGCTAAAATTATGCTATGAGAAACCATGAGAAACATAGAACATGTGGCTAGACGTGGCAGTCTTTAAATCTGGAAGAAGAGACAGGGACCTGTCATGTTATGGCTATGTCCTTTGCTCCGGATTTTAGAAGCTACTTCTCTAGAGAGAAAGGAAAAGCTTTGGACTGTACAAAGATTGAGCCTTTAGTCTTGTGGAAGATGTATTAGAAGAAGGCATGACTTGGGAGCAGACCTCCTCTCTACTTGACACATTTCCAAGTACACAGGGCCTGGTGCTTTCATATGGGTGCCATTTGTAGCTAGAAGTTTCTCTGTTTTGCTCAGTTTGTTCCACAGCCATTTAGTCCCAAATAATTACACAAAGACTTATATTAATTATAAATGGTTGGGCCTATGGCTCAGGTTTATTACTTCCTAACTCTTACTTTTAAACTAACCCATGATTCTTATCCATGTTTAATCACATGGCTTGATACCGTTTTCTCAGTGCAGGGTTCCTGTCTTACTTCCTCTGTGTCTTCCTGGTGGCTGCTCTGCTCTTTCTTTTCCCAGAATTCCCCTTTGTCTGGTCACCCTATACTATACTTCCTGTCTTGTCTACCTTCTGGCTAATCAGCACTTTATTAAACTAGAATTTATAATGACAATCATTTATAGTGTACAAGAGCATCATCCCACAGCGTATTTGCATATATTTTAACTTGTTATGGACATTGTGGTCACCTTTCTTACACGAGAAGGAGATAGTAATATTGAAATACTCTCTGGTTACCCACACTTACCCAGTGACTTGATATGACACATTCTTAATGCAGGCCCATTTCTCTCACATCTGTTCATCTTTTTGCCAAAGTTAAGAGGGAAAAGTCCCAACTGCTAGGTCACATTTGATGATTTGTTTAGGATATTGCCAAAGTAGGGGTTTCTCTTTCTCTTCTCTGTATCATTAGAGTCAAAAACCCCTTTCACAGCTACTGCGTATTAGATATGTTGCGTATAAGATATTTACATTATGATTTACAACAGTAGCAAAATTGTAATTATCAAGTAGTAATGAAATAATTTTATGATTGGGGGTCACTACAACATGAAGAACTAAATTAAAGGATTGCAGCATGAGGAAGTTTGAAAACCACTGCTTGAACTTCAGGATATATTTTGTAAAGTGTGATAATTTTTGGTTATTTGACACTTTTTTCTTTTCTACTCTCCCTGTTATATTACACTACTACTTCGGTTTTACTAATAGATAGTAGCTGAATCTCCAAGTAAGGGTTCAAGTGACACACCCTGCCTCAAAATATATGATAGAATGTGATCAAAGAAGATGCTGAAAGTTACAGACAGGCAAAAATCCTTACTTCACACTTATGTGGGGTTCAGGGATCTGAACCTCTGGCCTCTTGCTTGTACAGAAATCACATAAATCACCGATCCATCTCTTCAGCCCTGAATGAGTATTTTTAATGATTTCAGGTTTTTTTTTTTTAAAAAAATAGTTCAAGCATTTTAAAGCTGCTTAATATGCCACAAGAGTATAAGCTCATGAGAACATTAGCTTTGTACAATTCATTGATGTAGGCCAAGTACCTAGAACAATATCTATATAGTAGGTCTTCACTAAATTCTGAATAAATTGATCATTTGAATACATTGTACATCCCCAAAGAGAGGAAAAACATCAGTTTTTTTTTTTTAAATCTTCTTATTGGCATTGCTACTTGTCATTACATGAACTTAACTTTTGGGGGGAATTTTAAAGTGATCAAGCTTAGTTCTTCCTCCTAGAGTGGCTGTGTAAGTATCATGTACACAGTAATAAGTAAAATATTGGTTTAGAAGTTGTCACAGGAAGTACATGATGGTAACACCAGAAAGAAAAGGTGTAATCTGCGAGTATTTCCCTCTTAGCCTTTTTGCTTAGATCACTGTTTCTAAAGGAGCCATGGAAAATTATATTAGAATGATCTGCGATGTTTGCTGTGGGGGCACCAAAGTGGTTTGTTGATTTGAGAGATCAAAACCAATTTTTCTGTTGTATTTACTCAGTCTGTATCTGTTTCATGTTGTTTGCCAGGGGAAAATGGCCCTGAGATTAGAAGGAAAGGGAAATGAAGTATCTAAAGTGTATTTGGTGCCATGTTGAAGGTTTAGAGTATTTTTTTTGGTTCAGTTACTGAGCTCTGTTTGATTAAATCCATATATTTGGAAGGAAGGAAATAAATGCTAGTTACTTAAGTTTTGTTGTAGACACTTTGGTATTGTAACAAATAACTGGGTTGCTAATTAATCCTAGAGAATGGCCACTTAAATATATTTGTTTTCAAGGGTATATATGTATGTGTGTATATATGTATACATATATGTACATACATATATATTTATCTGTCTATGTATCTATGTATATACCTATCTATGTATCTATGTGTCTTTCTACCTATTTATGTATCATCCTAAGTATCTATGTATGTGTGTATGTATGTATGTATCTATCAGTCATCTAACCTTTCTTATATTGAGTTGGTCACCCCAGATTTGATAACCACAGACCTTTAACTACTTTTCATATGCAATATTCTTATTAGCCAGATATATTTAGATTTATTTTCCTTTTGTTATATGCAGTTTTAAAACTTTGGATGATATGAACACAGAATATGCACATACGTGACTATAATCATAGAAGCCTTTTTAAAAAATAAGGAAATGTTGTGTGCATTATGAAGTTTTAGCCCAAACTTTTCTTCAATTTGTAGTGTTTGAGAATGATCAGTAGTTAAACAATTACAACAGTATGGGCATAAACTTCCAATAGTGGAGCTGAGAATTAATGCTGGAAAGATGGTCTAGTTGTGTATTTAGCATATATAAATGAGATTAAAAGTGAGAAGTTGTATCATGGGTATTTGTGCCAGTCCAGTTCATGTTCATTAAAATGACAGAGTGCATTCTCTCTTGGAGCATTGCCATTATAAAAATAAAAGTCAATATGTTTCATACTTAAAGAATTTTAGCAGTTGTCTACAAAATGCCAAAGGATGACAATCCCAGTACTTGTGAGTGTGGGCAGTGTATTCACAGAAGAAAAAAAATGCCATTTATTACAAAAGTGCAAGATCGTGGTCTGTCATAGAGGAATTTCCCAGTTGCAATGATTATTTAATTACAGCAAATAGTTCCTTGATTGGTGTATTCTTAGAGAAAAGTAGGGCCTGTCTCTGTGTGGAATTGCTTGGTTTTCTCTTTACTGCTTGCTCTCACTCAGTCCCTGTTCTTTTTTTTCATTTCCCCTCTGGCTTTTCTAACTCTTTCTCTTCAATCATTTTCTCCCCGCCTTGCACTGAGCCATGTGGGCATTACTTAGTCCCATTGGCAGCATAGGGATTTAATAAGATTGCTGACCTCTGGGCCACAGTGCCTCTTGCCTGCCTGACAGTTGTTAACTCCCGGTGGGCTGTGGAGGAAAGAAAAGTAGAGGGAGGGAGAGACTTCACAGGAGCCACTGAAATGGAAGGTGTTGAGGGTGAGGGGCTTCTTTGTCAATGGCCCCCCCACTGTGTAGCTTTGGGACTAGGTGGGTAGAAATTTCAGCTGATTCAGATTTAAAGCTTAAGAAAAGGTTAGTAGGTTTATAATCTGCTTTGCTTTTTAAAATATATTTTTTAAAAATATAGCGATTTGAAGTTAGTAGACTGAGTATAAGGTGCAGAGATTTCTAATGCACCCTCTGCTTGCACATGTCTCCCCCATCACCCATGTTCACAATCAGAGTGATATAGTGTAGTGTCCTCTCAATGAGTTTGAATAAATGTAGACTGTATCCACAATAGTAGTATGATATAGAATAATTTCAGTGCTGTTAAAGTTTTCTACTTTTAGTTGTTCTTTCCCGGTGTTCACTAATATTTTTAACTCTCTCCATTTGAGCATCATATAATAGGATTTATACAACATATAACCTTTTAGGATTGGCTTCTTTGGGGAAGAAATGAGTACTTCAGTTTGTCAAAGGTCTTTTCATGGTATGGTAACTCATTTCTTCATGGAACTAAATAGTAGCTGATTGTATGTTTGTGTGTGTCACATTTTATTTATTCACTCACTGAAAGACATTTATTTGTGTCCAAGTTTTGACAGTCGTAAATATCCACATGCATTTTTTTTTTTTTTTTTTTTTTTTTTTTTTTTTTTTTTTTTTTTTTTTTTTTTTTTTTTTTTTTTTTTTTTTTTTTTTTTTTTTTTTTTTTTTTTTTTTTTTTTTTTTTTTTTTTTTTTTTTTTTTTTTTTTTTTTTTTTTTTTTTTTTTTTTTTTTTTTTTTTTTTTTTTTTTTTTTTTTTTTTTTTTTTTTTT